>ML682045.1:5773502-5965252 GCA_007922195.1 Podocnemis expansa
AGGTAGTCTTCGTCGTAGAAAAGGAACTGAGGAGAGCACTGTGGGGAGAGCAGGCTGCTGACGTCACCAGCGGCGGGAAGGAGCGCTGGATGCTGTGATTGCCTCCTCTCCCCACTGTCCGAGACACTGCTTACAAATCTCCGATCCAGAGTGCGGTGCGGTGCCCGCACCCAGAGTGGAGCATGTCGGGAGCACGCATCTCGAAGAACTTCGGCTACTGCACGAAGGTGAGTAACCTCCATTTATGATCCTAGGACTACCTTGGGAACCATCTGCATGGTTGCTAAAGGAGTATTATGAGTCTATCTGGATTGTGGCCCAGGGGATTTAGTAGAGGATTACGTCTGTCAGTGTTGGTGGGTGGGAAACGGTTTTCTGAAGCAATGGAGCAGTTCTAATTGTGCATTGGCATGGGGCTGACCCCTGTCCACTTACATTGTTGGGACTCAGTCTAGAAGGATATAATTTTATAAAGCACATTGTTGAATAAAAAAAATAATAAAAGCCTGCATCACACCTTGCTTTAGTTTCATTTGAATGTTTAAAAATAGCATTAAGTACAGTATCTCAGTAGTTGGAAATTTTTGTACCTTTTACCCTTTCTAGTTCCTTCTGTTTTTCCCATGTACTGATATTGAATGCTGTACCTTCATTATTCAATTTTATTTAGTGCAAACACTCTTTCATAACACTTACTGGGCTAAGATGAAACTGGTGTATGTTTTAGTTCCAATTTCTGATTATGTTGAGCTTTAAATTCATAAATATAAGAGCCCGATTTTGTTTCGAACTGATCAGTGCTGTTGAGCACCTGGTGATACCACAGAATATGTTGCATTTGCAGATATTTACCATATAGGCCAAGGTGTGTAGATACCCAAGGCGGCACTTTGGTGTGGAAATGTATATATGATAGTTGCCTGAGTAAAATCAGTTTAAGTAGCAATATTTTTGTCAACTTAAACTGTTCAGGTTTCATTAAGAAATGCCTCATAACTGTGTTTTGGATCAGAATTTCCTAGACAAATCTGTTCTTAAAGCATGGCATGATTTACCTTGATTAACATGCTGTCTTAGTTTACTTTGTGCTTAAAGGCATAGGCTTCTATTTAGTTCAAAATGGATTGAAATGCCATAGATTTTCCAGTCAATCTAAATGTGATAGTGAATTTTGAAAATATAAATTATGGCCTGTAAAACACTAAAATTCAACGAAGAGAGATGGTTGGATCAAATGCTTTAATAAAGTAGCTATTTCCATGGTGTGTGTGTGTGTGTGTGTGTTTATTTTTTTTAAACTTAACGATGGTGTAAACTCTGAAGTTAACAAGTTCCACTTACAGGTGCAATATAAATTCAACATTTCAGTTTTCTTTTTGAGCATTAGAATTAGCAAGATAGATGTAAACTGTGTTTCAGCATGTGCGTAACTGGAAGGGGAGACCCAGGTGATAAAATGAATTAAGTGTATTAAAAATTACCTTTAAGTTTAATAAAATCACTCCATCGGTGAACTTGATATCCTGTCTCGCAACATCCTAACCAGTCAATGTGTAATGTAATGTGGTGGAAAATGTCCACAGTGGGAGATTGCTTCCTCAATAAATATGAAATGACACCATATGTTTCATGCGTTAGGTTGGTACTAAATAACAAAGATCAAGGATATAAAAATATTTAGTTTTTCTCTTTTGTTTTTGTTTTTTCTTGCTCTTCCTTCTGTATTTTTCCTATGTTCCAACTATTCATAAATTCCTGTTCAGTTTTGTTTGCATCTGAAGTTTCTTACAGGGCTTTTTTTCTCTCAAGTTTCTTATTTATTATGGCTCCTTTCTCCTCTGCTTTTTTGTACATTTTTAATAGTATTATGCTTTAATTCATTTTTCATTAACTTTTGTCTTCATTTCTTCCTTTTGTGGTGGTAAATTACTTCTTGCTCACATGCTCTTATTTTCCCTTCCACTTCCTAGGAGAAAAAAAAGGCGGCCTTGGTCTCTTTGCTCCCTGTCACTCAGTGACTTGCATTTTATTCCTCCATCCGTCCTTTTTTTTTCTTTCCATACTCCCTTATGGATTACTCCAAGATTGCACTCTGAAGATCTCCCCCAACAACCTACTTTAGCTTTATTTCCTTGTAAGATGTCTTCTGCTATCACTGCATTTGTAGTACTTCCCCTTGCTGAAGTAAGTAGCTGAAAGACTATCTGTGTAGTGCCACCACTTGGGAAAGGGAGAGAAGGCAGAACATATTAGTACAATGAGTGTTCAGGCAGAAATGCTAACTGCTGCATTTCCCTGCCCATGCTGTGGCTGAGTTCAGATACAGCAGAAGAATATACAGATAGCTGCTGACATAAAGGAATACAAAAGACACTCACTAAAAATACTAGAATCCATAACTGCATGGAAAATCCATTCAGACAGAAATTTATTATTTATCATTTATTTTATAGTGCCCACAAGTGTACTAGGTGCTTGATCTTTGCTCAGCGTGGGAGTTTATTGCTATGGGCATAAATCTGACTGAGTGCCACTGTTAAAATATGAATTCCAAGGGAGGTATAATTTGGTACAAAAGGTTCTCATGCTAGACCTAGTGGACAAAGCAAATGTTGACAGAGATCATATTTTGTTGTGATCACCTGGTTAATTGTAAGCTGAAATGAAGAGCTGCTACTTACTGGTGGGGCTGTTTGTAGTTGCTGATGGATATATCTTGACAAAAAGAGATGAGAGAGAGAAAATAGAGATGGAGATGCTTGTAGGAGACACGTTACTAAAATGCTAGTAAATATGTTCTAAATCTCTGCTGTCCTTACTTTTGAACAACTGTTAATTTGCAGAAGATCGTATTTAATTCTTTTCTCTGTCTTTTTACCTCATTCTCTCAGGGTGTGCTGCTAAAGCGAAGTGGCAAATCACTGAATAAAGAGTGGAAGAAGAAATATGTTACACTGTGTGATAATGGTGTGTTGACGTATCATCCCAGTTTACATGTAAGTATGCCACACACTTTGAAGTCAGCAGCTGTTGTCAGATCAGGTCCTGTTAACAGGCTCCTGGACAGGATTTGGGAAAAATTTCGCATCTCCAGTGGAAAAAATCCCCAAGTTATGAATCTGAGCCATAATATGGAGCTAAAATTCCATAGTGTAATTACGTGTACAGCCTAGATAACCTTCCTTTGTGCTGTTTACTAGTTGTTCAGAAGATGTGACTGTAAATAACAAGCTTTTAAGAGATGACCCCTTTTGACTTGGCAAAGGTGATCTGAATGCAGGTTTAAAAAAAAAGTATTTTCAGACTCTGTTGCTTGTCTGTATCCTGGTAGTAGTGATGGCTGCATTTTAAAACTAAAAAGCACTTTAACCCCTTTTTAGATTTTAAATGACTGTGGCGTTTTCACATTCAGTATTAAAATACATTACTTCACCTGCCTTTGGATCAGTGCTGAGGAAGAGATGAACGCACAAGGAACCTCCACTCCCATGAGCCCTCTCCCGCCCACCTCCAAATCACACCCGCACCCCTATAAAACAATTCCCTGCAAGAGTTGTCTGGGGGAACTTGTTCATTGCACCGTGCTTGCACTCCTATGAGCCCTAATTAACTGAAAAGAGTGGGGAAAATGGGGATGTGGCAGGGCTGTGACTGTACTCCATCAGTCATAGCTGATTGCGTGGGGAGGGGAGAACATACTGCATGTCTTGATGGTTTTGAAGTCAGAGCTGCTTCTCCAGGCTGGGGTCTCACTACCATCAGGCTCTCCCACACTCTGTCCAGCATAGGTCATGGCTTAAAACCATAGTCTGACCCTATGTTTCTGAATTATGCTGAGCTCCTGAGATGGGCAGGGTTGTATTTTTGTGTTACAGAATTACATTCCTTGCTATGATCAGAGGTCCATCAAATGCACTGTTATATAGCCTAATCTGTAAGCTGAACATTTAAATCATGAGCTCTCAGGCGTTCAGAAGTGTAAATCTTTTTTCCAGAGGGATGCATCTCAGTGAATGCTCCTTGGGGGTCTTGGGTTTGCCGGGTTTAGTTTTAGCGGGTTAAAATTACTGGGGTTACCTGCTGGACCGCTGCAGGTCTTTCCTGACTGCATTCAGCTGGAGAGTTCTGTGGGGGACTGCCATCCACTGAATATGAGAGCTTGATCTGGTTTAGCACGTCTTCCCAGCCCTTCTTCCTATCCTCCTGAGAATGTTCTGCTGTCATCTCTGAAGTCACTTCCTAGACTCCTCAGAACTATTTATTTAATAAACTTGCATGGAAGTTAGCCGCAAGACACTGACGACCCCCCTTCCTCCCCCCCCCCCGCCATGGAATTCATGTCCCAGAATCATTGTCCACTACTGGCTTCTCTGGTTTTTCCATTAACTCGTGTGAAGCTGACCAGAAAGTCTCAAAGCAAGAAATGAGCTTCCTTGCTGCAAGTCAAGACTATATAATAAAAGGCAGTGCTGTTGTTTGTTAAAGGTATATCTGGGTGTATTACCACTTGCTGATCTCCCTCCCCTGATGACAATTGTTTTGTAACTTTTCATTACCTTTTCTCTAGCTATTTAAGTGTTAAAGTAGCATCTCCACATTGAAAGGAACCAGCCATTGCAACACAGAACAGTGATATTTCTCAGCAGGAATGTCATGAGACGTCTCACTTGATCAATTGGCTTAGAACTTTACAGCTGTATGAATTTCTGCCAGGCTAGTTTGTAGGTGAACAAAGCCCAACAGGAGTCCACTGAAATGTACTGATAGAGCACAGATCAGTTGACTCACACTCCTTGTTGTGGCTTGGTGTCTGGTCATAGGAGTTCTGCAGAATATTAAAATGCCAATCTGTTTAAGAGAGAAAAGCAGCTACTACACATTCACATTATAACATTGCTATAGGATGACTAATAACAATATTAAGTAATTTTGCATTGGCATTAGTCTTCAAGAAGACATTGGAAGTCATTGTGAAAGTATGTGTGGCCATAGAAGATTTGTATTTTTGTTAGCTTAATTATCAATGCAGGGTGTGAAGCACTCTTACCCTGTCTTTCAACCAGGTGACAGTCAATCATCATGATCAGGGGTTTGGGTTTTTTTACCTTCAAGATTATAGATGTTGTCTACTATTAATTCCACAACAAAAGGCCTCACGGAGTCAACAGTCTGCACAGGAGATGGGAGAGAAAAAGCCAGTTGTAGAATTTGGTAATCTTATCTCTATCCTTCATCGTAGCCAGTTTCTGCTCTTCCCTTGGTGGACTAGACGGAAATGCAAATAGCTTCTGCTTCTCTGCTCAGTCATATATGTAAACCCACAGCTTGAGCCAGAATCAGATATTCAACACCAGTTATGTACATAGAACTGTTTGTGCAGGCATTCTACATAAACCATTTTCTGTATAGACTCCCTGCTCATGTATATGAAACCAGAGTGGATTGAAAACAAACAGGGAGTCCTGTGACACTTAAAGATGAACAAATTTATTTATTGCATCAGATGCTTTAAAAAATTGGGATTTTCTCACATGAAAGCTCATGCGATAAATAAATTTCTTAGTCTTTAAACGTGCCATAAGATACCTTTTTTTGTTTTGCTGACCTAGACTAATATGGCTACCCCTTGGAGTGAATTTCAGTCTCCAGAACCTGAAAGGAATGATCCGGAAATGGGTTCTTATCTGAAGGAGGAATTCATGTAATTCATCACTTTTACAGTGCATAATATCTTCTTGTGGCCCTACAGCTGTTCTTGAACCTCTTCAGAATGCTGTAACATGGCACTGACTTCTCACCACTGATTAGTCTGTAGGAGGGCATCCATTCCAAAAGGAAGAATGCCCTTTCTTTGTGTAACTCAGAGCTTTTGCATTAGGACAAAGCTGTAAGAAGGTTTTTTTTGTGCTTGAAGTTGAAACTGATGGACAACTGTAGTGTCATAGTCTTATAAGTCAGTAAGACATGACAACTGTGCAAGACATACTACTCTGATTTCTGGAGTTGTGGCTCCCTAACATGTAGCACTTGGTAGCCCTTTCAAGAATGATGGGGATGGAGAAGAATAAATGAAAAGTCAATTTCCATCCCTATAGTTTGACTTGGAGTACAAGACACCTGGTGCAAAAGTTGAAGGGACAAAGTTCCTTAATACATTTAATCTATTCTTTAAACACCAACAGCGTATATGGGACTGAACAGAACATTACAATTATCATCACAACACTTCACTGTTAGACATGTTCAGCAGCCTATGAAAAATGAGTCAGTGGTCTTGGAGCTTTTCCTAGTGAAAAGTCTATCTCACAAAGCAATACAGCTAGTCCTCACTTAGTGACCTACTCGTTTAGTGACCCCTCAGAGTTATGACCGGCTCTCTGATGAGTTGGTATTATGGCGATGTACGAGAACTCGCATCAACTCTCTCAGATTACCTATATTTACAGTACACTATGCAAACTAAGTTCAGTACATTAGAGCTTAAAACATTTAAAATATATATGAAAAATGTTATAAATGATGCAAAGGTGACATTAAAACTATCTACCGATGGTTGAAAAACCCACTACCAGTAAAGTACATTATGCCTGAAATACCGGTAAGGGCTGCTCCTCGTTTAGTGACCAATTCGTTTATCAACCGGGTTTCAGGAACGGAACCCGGTCACTAAGTGAGGACTACCTGTATAAAAATTGGCATCATTGTAGGCAGCTTAGACAGAGAAACACAGTATCTCAAGGGGGTGAAGAATGAACTAGATTCTGCATTCTAGACTGAGTGCCTCCAGAGTAGGTGACACACAATAGCAGGGCAACCTGGAGAAGCTTGAGCTATAGTGTGCTGGTTAAATAAGAGACATCAGTTGCTAATGCTGTCAGCATGATGTCTTTCACAATCACTAAATTCATTTTCCTTTTCTTAAAGAAGTAGTAAATATATACATAAGCAACCTACGTTTTCATGAACTGGTGGTGGCAGTTTTTTCAAGAATCTTAAACCTGCCCTTCCCTTAGTGTGCCTAAGGGACTACCTTGATAGAAAAATGGAAGGGATGATGAGAGAGAACTTTTGACCTGCAGGTTTCACAGTTCACCGTGTCTACGTATTCATCTTGCTTGTCTGTCTTGCCCTCACAAAGGACCCATGAGAGTTTAGGTGTCTCTTGGTTTTTAATGGCATAGTGCCATGCATCAGGGCTCCCTGTGAATATTCTCTAGTGCTGTTTTAATGGTGAGGGACAAGCTCGTGTTTGAAGTCTCTTTTACTGAGCATCATCCTGATGAATACCAGTTTTGACACCCATGTACCTTTTTAGGTTTCTTGCCGCATGACACAGGTCAGCAGATGACAGAGCCATAGCTGTGGTCATCCCCAGTACGGAATGATCTGTCCTGGGATCCACATCAATTGTTTGCTTCCCACCTTTTAAAAAAGAGAAATGAAAACTTAGCTTGTTTTCAGAGAGGTTTTAATTTGTTTTATGTACAAGTTCATTTGTTTTGATATGTGTTTTTTATATACATTCATAGCACCTTAGTAGCTTGTGGGAAAGAGAGGGTTTTATAAACATATATCATTATCCTGTTTATCTGGGGTGTGTGCTGCTTGGAAAAGTGGCCTCTCATCAAAGCTCAAAATTGTCTTGGGATATAAAGAAATGCAGCTTCTTTTGAGAATTTCTGAAGATGAGAGATGTTCCCTATTTTGTATTCCTAAGATTTCAGTTCTTACATAGTCTTCTGCTAGTAAATTCAGATTTGGTTCTGAAAGCTACTTGTATGCATGCCCATTATGCCCTGTCCCTCTGCGATATGCACAATGGATTCAGAAGTGTTCTAACAGTTCCGGTATCTCCCATTATTGCAGAAGGTTCCAACATTTCTGTAAAAGCAAGATCTCCTCTTCTTCATGACACCTATGGGAAACTGATACTATTTAATAAATTCCTTCTCAGAAAAAGTTCTCATAACTTTAGTCTTGTTCTTTTGTTGCCTTCCAAAATTACCAAGAATTAGAGGGAAATCCTGCTGACAATTTAACACCAGTGTTTCTTAGTTATGTGTTCAAGAGAATGGTTTACCTGTACTCAGAAAAGACTGCTATAGAGAGGCAGGCTGGCCTGCTAGATGGTGCACTGGACTGGCACTGTAAAAACCTGGGTTCTGTTCTAGGCTCAGCCATTGGCCTGATGGTTAATAAATCACCTCCTCTCTCTCCATCTTTCCATTTCCCCATCTGGAAAATGGGAATACTGATCTTGACTTCCTTTGTAAAGTGCTTTGAGAGCTACAGATTAAAAGAGCTGAGAGTTTTTATTATAAAGCTCAAAGGTCTGAAGCATAAAAGCAATGCTTCTGTTATACCTTGCTTCTATTTAGGGTAAAGAGTGTTCAAATGACCTTCACACAGATTTTTGGTATTTTGGTGGCACTACAGCACTGACTGAAGGTGAGGGAGGGAGTGTTGCTCTGTGTCTGAGTGAAGCTCATCTGAACAATCTCAGTCTGGGAAATTGCTAGAGCCAGGTCTACACGGGCCATGTAATTTGGCATTAGTTGAAGGGAGATATGCAAGCTACTCTGCATCTCCCTTTGACTTCGTAGCGCTTGTTTACCATGGTGTCTCCACTGCACTGAGTCAAAGCGAAATGTCCTCCCTTCAGCTCAGCTACTAATCTTGAAGGGGTGAACTTACTGTGTTGACTCTCTCTGACCACTCAATCAAACTGGAAAGATTGACCTGACGGTGGCAAATTTGTAGTCAGTGTAAACCTGCCCTCTATGGTATCCATAGCCCTGAAAATCCATTTTCTTACAAACAGCACTAACTTAAAGAAAGTGAGCTCATTCTGTCATTCACAGAAACCTCTAGTTCATGTTGACTTAATGATAGAAAGGGCTTAGGAATGAATTTTCCACTGTCAAAAAGTAAGCATGTTGCAGCAGTGGGGTGTGAAGCTTCCACAAGTTGTCCTTTATAAGCTTCATGCACATCTGCTTCCGTGGTATATTGTACTGACACTCACCTTTTGGGGAGATAGTATAAAACTACCACAGTACCTTAGACTGTGAAATTCTACAGGCACTCACTGATCTCCTAGGGCCTGTCGACTTGAAATGATGATCCATGTACAAAACTGTTGAAATGTGACATGTTGGCAATGCCAGCAATTTTCTCACAAGCCTCTTGATGTTTGGTGGTGGTCTTAAAGGCTTAGCTCAAGTGATGAGATGTAATAAAGCTGGCATTCTCAAGTTTTAAAAACAAAACAAAACAACGAAGCATGATGATGCAGAAAAGCTTGAAAAAGGGAACTTTAAAACTCAGTGGCCAAAAAGAACCCAACATTTGTTATTATTTTTAGGCCTTTCTCAGCTGAATCCCTGCACCCTTTGCTCTCCCTAAAACTGATCATGCACATAAGTATGGGGATTTGCAGCACCTTCTTGCAGTTTGCCTATTGTATTTAAGTGCTATATTGGACAACTAGGCATGAGAGTAACTGTGCCAACATCTATCTGATTTTTCTGTTGCTCAAAAAGTGTTTTCCTTTGAATTGTTTCTGATCCCCAAAGTAAGTACAGTTACGTTGCGTTAACAAACTCACCCACACCTCCTGGTGATCATAGTCAATAAAAGAGTTTACTTCAAATGAAAATGCAACTCTGGGTATTGGCTAAGTCTGGAATCTCTTCTAAATATCTTTTCTGGGAAGAGCACAAGTAAACATAAAACCATATCACGTCAAATAGTTCTGGGAATTGACCCAAACAGTTCTGTTTATGACTTCCTATTGCTTATTACCATTTTGGATGCAGAAGTACTCTGAAAACTTTTGTATTTGGGGAAGACCCCGGAAAAAAGAAGTGGGGCGGGTGAGAGTGGAATGCGTGTTAGATGAAATGGTCAATGCTCAAATTTGTTTTAGTTTATTGTTTCTGTTGTTATGTGTAAACTGTTGGAGTAGAAGGAAAATAAGCATGAAAGAACACAGCATTGTCTAATTCTTGCTGTATATTTGAGGTGTTGATACTATGTATCATTCACCCAAAAAGTAATTGTGGATCAGTTTAAGTTTCTGTTCTAAAACCTTGTCAGAATAGTATATTGCTTTATGATGTCATTAGTTTTAATTTCCCTGAGCTCGTAATTTTGTGATATGATACATCTGTTATTTTGTAGAAACTACATGGTAGTCTCTTCCCCACCAGCCCTCACCTTCCCCCCTTGTTCTCACCCACATCCACACTTGCACACAAACCCAAAACCTGTGCTGCTTTACCACCTTTATGTCATGATAATATGAAGTGTAACTAATCACTGCCCTGTGTTTTCAACTCTCCATACACACAGTGTGTCTGTGTGGTGTATAGAAAATAAAAAGGTTGGTAGAGTATTAGAGGGGACTGTGGCAAGAGATCACCCATGCAGTTTATTTTTTACTGGAAGATGGGCTGATTTCTTTTCTTGAAAACCAACAAGCAGTTGTGTGGCACTTTAAGACTAACAGATTTATTTTTTGCATGAGCTTTCGTGGGAGAAGATCCCACTTCCTCAGATGCTTCGAAGATGGGTGAACTTACAGAAAGGAATGAAACTAAATGCAAGGGGGTGTAAAACATAGGATCAGGTCATAAAGTAACAGCAACAGTGTTATGCAATAAGAATTAGTGAAAAAGAAAAGAACCAGTCCCTAACTGCATATTTGCCATCTTTAAGGTAAATTACAAAGGGGTAGCCGTGTGAATTTAGTTCAGCAGAACAAGCAAGGAGTCCTGAGGCACTTTTAAAGACTAAAAAAATTATTTATCACATCACCTTTCCTGGGAAAAAATCCCATTTGGTCAGATGCTTTGAAGATGGGGAACTTGCAGCATGGGAGGAAAATTTTTATTTTATTTTATTGTAGTTTATCAATATTTATTATCCTTCCATGCTGCAAGTTCCCTATCTTCAAAGCATCTGATGAAGTAGAGTTTTCTCCCAGGAAAGCTGATGTGATAAATAAATTGGTTAGTCTTTAAAAGTGCCACAGGACTCCTTGTTTATCCTTAAGATAAGACTTGCAGTGTGGGAAAACTGTCAAGGTAAGTAAATTTTAAATCCTAACAACCTTAACAGTATCCTTTCAAACTAAGTACAGCCCTAAATGTAATCAGTTGCATCATCTGTGCCAGCTGAAAAATCAGAGCAAGCCATGGGAACAATGAAATGTGGAGTTCTTAGTGTCCTGTGTAATGGTCAGCATGCTGTACTATAAGACTCCCACTTAAGCAGTCTGTGCTTAGGGTAATGAAGACTGATTATTCCTGTTCTTTCCATGTAACTAGTCCCTCGACTGGATAGAGATTCTCCTTGCCTGTGCATTAAGTGACCTGTGACTATCTAAAGCATTTTTAGCTTGAAATCCATTTGTTTCAGAGCATATGACATGAGATTTATCACATGTAATTAGTGTAGGGCACTGCAGTACACATGGAACTATTACTTGTGGAACAATGCAAATGTACAGTAGAGATCAGCAAAGGTGAAACTCATTCTCAAAAAAGATAAGTCTGAAAGTGTTTGGTCACTTGAACAAATTGGCATTTAAATTGCAACAGCCAAGGTATTGATTTATAAAGAGCTGCTTTATGAAATTAAAAATCCATTTCTAGTAGAGCTATCTATTAAAGCTAAAAATGTTGCCCACATTACCTGTGATAGGCAAATCATGATCTAGTATTTACTAAATGTCAGCTCTCTTCTCGCTATGTAATCTAGTGAGGGCAGACACAGTAACCTCAGATTTCCATGAAAATGTGCAAATTAAATATTGTCTGTGTTTGAGCTCTAGAGCTAGAAATTGATAGACTCTTCCCATTTCAGAGCACTGATTGATCTGATGAGACCTGTGGTATAGACACAATGAATTTTTTGTTTTATTCCTTTAACTTTCTGGTCTCAGTTCCCAACATTAATAGCAAAGGAACCAGGTGACCTTTTTGGCAAGACTCACAAGGAGTTTTAGGCTGATCAGAGTGTTTTCAGAACATACTGGCTTTTGTATTTTAAAATAACTACTTGTTCCCTAATGTTGTTTTCTGGGGAGGTAACTTAATAGAACCTTTTAAGAAATCATACTGTCCTAAAATATTAAAGGATGCAATGGCCATGCCTTTGTGTTGGTGGGCATTTAGGGAGAACAATCTTTCACTGCTACTTGCAGAAAAACTTATGATAAATATTTTCTTATGTGGCTCATCATATGATTGTAGGTTTGTTGCTGAGGTCTCTGCAGGGAATGGGGGAAGTGGAATTGGAGATTTGTTGTTTTTTCTCAGGTGCGCCTGTGGCCCCAAATGGAAACCAATCATTGTGCAATTTATGTTCATTAAGTGCTTGTCAAAACTGAAAAATTTTCTAATCAACAGCAATCTAGCTGAGGCCCCTGCAATGGCTGGGAGTGTCGCCTCCGCAGTATCGGCTATTTGCCTGTTACAACTCTAGGCTAGAAATCCGCTGATGATTACATTAGGCTAAGCTGCGAAGTAAATGAACCATGTCTTATTTAGGTGCAACTAGCTTCAGTGTAGTCCTGCCCCGCAGGGCACTTTATAGCGTTTTATGGCTTTAAAATTAGTGTAGCTTCCCATTTGCTGCAGGGTGCTGCATGTTATGCCTTTGAACTCAATAAGCAAAGGGAAGGGGGCCTTTTGTTTTTCTCCTTTATTTTTCACTCTGCAGTTTAGCAATTTTGTTTTGCATCTTTTCCAGACGGCATTTTGCAATAAAAATGTCTGACTGCCACTTACACTCAAAGTAAGGCTTCAGCATTTAGCAGTCCAACTCTCTCACCCACTCCTGACAAAGCAGTTATGGCTGAAGACGAACAATAGGTTTGCAGGTTACCACTCACAGCTCACTAAATCAGAGTTGTTTTCTAAAGTGTGCCATCTTAATCTTAGCTCCCTCTGTCCAAAAAATTCCAAAATGGCATTCTGAGATACAAACATGGGCCTCCTTTTTTAATGTTTCTGTAACATCTCTCACGTGCAGCTTAGAAAGGAGCATACCACCCTGAATGGATTGAGCCTCAGAAACATCTCTGAATTGTAGACAAGTAGGGTCTTCTGTGTGCTGATAACCAGTAACAGTAGTGGGACACACTCCTAACTACTTACCCTGCTTCTTAACTCGTTTTTAGAATGGGAAATGGAAGCTGTCTCAACTCTAGTCACAAAATGGAAAGCATGGGATGTGTGGGTGGGTGTGTGGATGTGTGCATGTTTGTTTTTCCCCCCTTGCTATTAACTTCTGGAGGACTACAGAAATATTCATGTTCCAGAGGGGTAGCTGTGTTAGTCTAGTTCAGCAAAACAAACAAGGAGTCCGGTGGCACTCTTAAAGACTGACAAGTTTATTTATCACATCAGCTTTCATGAGAGAAAATCCCACTTCATCAGATGCTTTGAAGTACCACTAAGTATTTGACAGGAAAAAGGACCATACTCTACAGGTTAAATTCTATATTTTGTTACTTTCAAGTAAGTTAAAGATGGGAGATAAAATGAGGGAGGAGGGAATGCAAGAGAGAAAACAAAAATGTGAAAGACCAGTTTCTCCTATCTGAGAAGTGTGGTGTTAAATTAGGTTTTGGCATATGAATTTTGTGATGTGCAGCAAATCTGAGTTGAATGTTTTGGGGTTGAGCTGTGAGGAAGTGTGTCTTTGGCCAAAGAGTTAGCATGGAAAACAGCATCTGTATTCTGTTTGTGCTAGGGGAGAGGTTGTGAAGAAGGGTCACTTCAGCTATAGACCAGTCAGCAATGACCAAAGGGAGTCCTAAGAATTACCCATGCTGGGGAAAAAGCTGATATGGTTTCCTTGCAAGGAAGAACAAACTAGAACATTGGACCATTCACTGTAACTTCAGAATCGTCAAGCAGAACAGTACAGGCACAGTGTCTCACAGCTGTGATCTGCTTTGGCAACAAGAGTCTGAGACTTCGTGTACACGAACACTTGTGCCTGCAAAACTTTTGTGTCTCAGGAGTATGAAAAAGCAATCCGCTGAGCAACAGAACTTTTGCTGGCATAAGCACTGGTTTGGACATCACGATGTCAGTGGGAGATGCCTTCCCACCAACATAGCTGCTGCCACTCGTTTAGGTATTTTTATAATGTCTGCAGGAGAACACTCTTCCATTGGCATGTCGCAGCTACACAAGTGCTTTTATGGCAACACAGCTGTACCAGACACTGCGCTTCTGTAAATTTGAAATGTAGGCAAGCCCTGAGTCAAACTGTTTTGAGTGTCATATAAAGCAATACAAAACTCACCTCCTTAAGTCCCCAGGATTGTTAGCAATCCACATAACAATTTCATTCCCGCTCAAAGGTCTCACTTCCTTTGCAGTTCTCAAGCTCAGAGTCCCTGCTTCCTGGCTCCTTGTATAGTTATTTACAGCTGTGTAAAGTAATCACCATGGAAGAATTTTACACCTACTTTGCACAAGTATTACTAACTGCCAGGAGCAAGACACTGGAGAGTCAGGTGCTCAACGGTGAATTTTAAACCTGAAGTAAGTTTATTATAATCTGGTATCTAAAAATTCAGTTTACATATATTGTTTGTTTGAATATATTGTAACCTTTCACTAGCTGGGCTTAGATTTTAGCCAGGTTGTCGAAACAAAAGTGATTGTATGCTTGCAGATCATGAGCAGCAGGGTTTAAAGTATAATTTGGTGCCCCCCCCATATCCTGCCTTCTGGCCCCCAAATACCAGCCCTCCATCCCAGCTACTTCCCCTGATATCCATTCCCCTGTCCCCAAAATCCACCCCAGTCCCCAATACCCACCCTTAGTACTCACTCCCCTGTCCCAAATACCCCCCCCCCAGTGCAAGCCGGGCACCCCAGCAGTCACCAGCAGCGTGCTGGGCTGGGAAACTGTGTAGCCTGTGCGTGCGCAGGGGAGCCCTCCCCCTCCCCTGCCTGCCAGAATGCAGGGGAATGCCATTCTGGGGCCTGCTATTTTTAGGGACCTAGCGTTTGGGCCCCTAAAAATAGAAAATGGTGCTGGAAAGCTGCGTTCTGGGATCTGCTATTTTTCAGTGGTGGGCTCCAGAATACAGTGTTCTGGCACCATTTTCTATTTTTATGAGGTCCGGAACGCTGAGCCCCTTAAAAATAGTGGGCCCCGGAACGGCGTTCCGGCCCACTGTAACCCCTGCTGATCAGTGGCAAGGGTAAGTACACTGTTCCCCAGGTTTGAATCTTAACTGCTTTGATTTGCCGCTGCAGTGCGACCAGACCTGTGACTTGCACTTCCCTGCATTTGTTTTCCTTCTGTTCTGAAAGTTCCCCATCTTCAAAGCGTGTGACAAAGTAGGATTTTCTCCCACGAAAACTCATGTGAAAAATAAATCTGTTAGTCTTTAAGTGCCACAGGACTCCTTGCTTATTTAAATATGATGTAGCCATGAATTCATGGAGAGTGTTCTTGCATAATAAATTTGGGTTTTAAAAACAGAAAAAATGAAATGCAGCCAATAGTCTGTGGTGGTAGTTATTTGTATTTTATCCATGATGTATTGTGCTGTGAACTTAGGTGATGTTAAAAATATTTTTTGCCCCAAGGACTGTATAACACAGATATTAACATGGAGTATGAATGAGCATGATCCTATAGCTCGCTCTTTAAAATAAAGTCTGGGTGCATATCGCTGTGTGTCACTGTTGAGAGTACTGTACACTCCTAGAAACCAAAGGGAGCTATGTTTTGATTTGTTTTCTTATTTTAGGTGGTATTTAAAGTCACAAAAGTATATTCTTGCATACAGAAAGTAGTATAGAGAAGAAAGTAAACTAGGCTGCCCACTGTTGCATTATGTGCAAGGACGTAGTTATGGTTCTTTTCTTAAGTTTTAAAAATTAAGGTTTGAGGGGTTTTTTTCTTCTCTAATCAAGATTTTGTGCTTCTAGGATGTGAAAAGTTCTTCATAGCGGTTTTTATTAGATTTTTGTTTACAGCAGATTCTGATTGTTTTGGGAGCAAGGTAGTATATGAGTTCATTGAATTTTCTGTGTATACACACACATCTGTACTTAAAATATGAAGAAATGGCCTATCACCATTGAAAGAGAGAAGCGCATATGAATGTATACCGACAGTGGAGTAACGTTTTCATTACCGTTATTTGTTCTAGTCAGTAAGGAACGTCCTTAAATAGCAGTATTGAATATTCTTAAGATAAGGCCTATTTAGAAAGCAAATGTCGTGTGTATCTCTCTGATTGGTCAGTGTGTTTGCCTAAACAGCTTTCCATCCATTTCTTAAATCTATTTCAGTTAACCATTTTCCTGAAAAGAAAGCTGTATTACTGCACATCATGTCTTTTCACTGAGGGCAATTCATTCTGAGGTGTTATCAAATAACAACATTTTGTGGCTTCCACAAGTATTTGTTGTTTTTATGGCAATCACTGATACTTTAGCAGTTAATTTAGTCCTATAGATAATAGTCACTTGCCTTGAGTAGTCAAATTATCTTTCAGTAGCTCTGTATTTGAGCAAACAGCTGAAGGTGTAACCTCAGGATGAAGAACAATGAGAATCAATATAGTGAGTGTATTTTTAGGGATTATTGATTGATTGATGTGTTCTGGGCTCGGCTTCAAGTGCCAGCGTGCCCCACAGCTGACTAAGATGAAGTCGCCAGTTACTGATAACCATAGGCCATTACCTGTGTAGCATTTCACAAGCTCAGAGATCAGATGAAGACTTTTTTTTCTTAGTTTTTTTAGATAAAGGCATTGTGTATGTGGTGGTTACAATATCTGTTACACCTACCAAACTTTAGTAAAATGCCCTGCCTTTTCCCACATAGATTGTTACTACCAGCCTTTGCTGTGAGAATTGGAGACAACTTTGATTTGATTTAGTGCTGCACATTATTCCTGTAGGGATCTGTTCGGTACACTGAGGCACTAATGGCTTATCTCCTTTTCTCTAAAGGCAGCTCCACAGAAGGTGGTAGCCATGTTAAGCTGTTTCTGTCAGCAAGCTGAGAGCTGCGAGTCTCTCTGACACAACTCTCGATTGCTAGCAGGTTTCTCTCATTGCACCTCATTTGCATCTGGGACATCAATTAGCATGTTTGTTGAGGCTAATTGAATGAAACTCAATCATAGCTCTTAATTGCTTGACTATGTGAAAAGAAATCACATTAATGCAGCTAATTAAGTGTATGGCAATAGATGCAACATAATTAGGAGTGAAATGTGAAAAACAAGCGATGGCAAAGGTGCAAGAGCAGGAGTATGGGGGATTCAGGCACTCCGTTATCTTGTTATTGACGCATTTGGGGAGGGTTCCCTTTTGCTCTGGTGCTTGTTTTTTTCACACTGCTGAATGATGAACATGGACAACTTGAGAAGAAAAATGCAAATGGATTTGCAATTACTACTTTTTCAAGCTGTTGAGGGGCAGAAGATGGCACTTCTGGGGTGGCCCGCTGTTGAGTGGGCTCCAGGGACTTGTTAAGTGCTGTTTAAAAGTACTTGGCTTTGAATTACCCTCATGCCTCGTTAAAGGGTTTTTTTCCCCTTTTTTCTCAGATCAGCATTTTCTACAACTAACATCTAGGGGAGTTGTGTCTGTAACATTTGCATATCAAAATCAGACTTGCTGTCTTCTCTTTAACTCGGCATATTCCAGATGACAAGACCCTCATCTACTGTAGTCTGCCCAAACCCACAACTCACTTCTGAAGATGCTGCATTATTTTTTAGTTTTAACTTTAATTCCTTGAGTACACATGTAAAATGGGTAGATGCAGGGCTGGGAGGGAGTTGACATCCCTAGAAGGAAGCTCTGTGCTTTCCTCTCCGCTTCTACTGGGAAATGCACAGGATTATTTTTGTGCACCCTGCGCGGATTGAAGGAGTCTTTGTCATTTGCATTCAGTACGTCCATAGAAAGCTATAAACTGCTATTTAGTGCTTGTAGGACTCATATTTTGTTTTGGGCACCTTTTGTCTAATAGTAAAAGAACACAGTTAAGAGTATATTTATTCCCTGCTTCTCAATATTTATTTACTCTTCCGTCAGTAGGTTATACAAGTGGCTCCCAACCCTTTCTCTGCTGTGATGCACCTTGATACCTTTAATTATTTTGAGGCACACCAGCGTATAGTTTCCAAATGAACTCACGAATATTCATGTTCTGTGTAGTTTTTCAAAAAATTCTGTGGCACACCCATGTGCCATGGCACACTGTTTGGGAAACATCAGTTTATAACTCCCTTTCAAACCTGATTCATTCCCTGTTTATGGCAGCTTAATTTGCTCCTGATGGTTTCCCAGACTGAGGGTTAAAGGTGATGTGTGTACTTTCTCCAATATCAGAATTTGGAGAGAACAATTAAACTTCTCCATTAGCAAGTTTAAATAGAATACATCCATTATTGTATGTTAAATAAAATGTGTCTATTAAAAGAACACATGCTGAGGTTTAGTCGCTATCTGATTAGCCTCATTTTAGAGCTCATAAGCAATAAATGCTCAATTATGTTTCTCTTATTGTATTTTAATTTGTGAAGAACTGACATTGAACAAGTTTGTAGGAAGTAGATATCTTTTAAGGGGAGCTATTCTTTTCATCTTGTGTCCAGCAACTGGTGAAGTAAGTTTTTTAATTTTCAGGTTCCAAAGGGGGTAGCCGTGTTAGTCTAGTTCAGCAAAACAAGCAAGGAGTCCTGTGGCACTTAGACTAACAAATTTATAAATTTAACATTTGTTAGTCTTTAAAGGCCACAGAACTCCTCGCTTGTCTTAATTTTCAGTGCATGTCTGCATTCTGTCTGTTACCTCCAATGAACTGTTCAGAATCCCATCTCACCTTTATACCATGTTAGACGTTCATAGCATTCAAAAGCAACCTGGAGAAGGCTGCTGCAGTTTCCTTACCAAATGGGTTAGTTCCATCAGAAAATAAGGATTAGAACAGTAACAGATTCCAGAGGGGTAGCCATGTTAGTCTAGTTCAGCCACATCTGATGAAGTGCGATTTTCTCCTACGAAAGCTCATGTGATGGATAAATTGGTTAGTCTTTAAAAGTGCCACCAAACTCCTTGTTTGTTTTACAGGAACAGAGTTCAACATGTTTACACAGAATGCATATTTCATATTGTAACATTTTTGTTGCTAAATCAAAGATGAAGTGGTGTTTATGGAAAACATCTAAGAATCAGGATCTATCAGATTGTCACCATGTACAAGTTGCAGTGCTATAACAGGTCTGAGTGCCAAGCTATTTTAATCCTTCTACCTTTAATTCAGCCTTCCTAATCCAACAGTATAGAATCAGGTCAGTTACTTGATGGGAGACAATCCTTAAGAGAACATTGTCATTGTCACAAAAACACAAGTGTTAGCCTGGCAACTAAAGATTATAAAACTGTTTTCAAGAAAGAGGGGGGAAGAATTAGGATAGGTAGTTTTGATCCATTTTATTTGCATATTTACCTAAGGATGCAAAAATATGCAACTCTGGTGTTTATACTTGCTGTTTTGTGCCACTGGCATATGAACCACCAATTTTTGTTTCTCTCTCTTTTTTTTTTTTTTTTTTTTTGTAATAGCTGTTGCTCCAGATATAGCAGCTATTAGTCTGGCTAAGTCTCATGATTCGATGGTACTTTTATGCTTGTCACACCACATACTTTTAGAGAATTCTCTAGAATGGGATTGTTTTGGAAAACATATGCAAAGACCTCTTTCTGGGGGATTTGGTATGGGCCTAAGTAAGAAGAGTGTAACTCACTGCACTGCAGAGTCCTGGTAAATGGATGCCTGGTTCTGTGAAAGCAGCTGACCAACTTTTCTGCATTAGGATCTCTTCTCTTGGCGCATTTGTGTTTGATAAACAAGAATTATGAAAAGCTTTTCCCACTTTTAGTCCCAAGTTCTTAATATACTATTCTAAATTCTGTTTCTAGTATCCTTTTGATTGTTCCTATGAATGTGTGTTTCTCTGCAGGACTACATGCAGAATGTTCATGGAAAAGAAATTGATCTTTTGAGAACTACTGTGAAAGTGCCAGGAAAGAGGCCACCTCGAGCAACGTCAGCTTGTGCTCCCATATCCAGTCCCAAAACCAATGGCGTGTCCAAAGACATGAGCAGTTTACACATCTCGCCTAATCCAGGTAGGAGAATAGGAAAACAAAAGGCCATACATTCTCTTCCAATGAAATATGTTAATATGTACGAATGGATGCATATGTTAATACATATCAACCTATGTGGGAACAATAGCTATGCAATAAATTGCACATTCAAATGACATCTATGACTGTTAACGTTCCCTCTGTCTACTAATCCATTTTCCATAAGAGATTGCAAACCTCTGCGTGTGTTTAAAGTGCCCCCTTTTTATTCATTTTAAAGTGCTTGCCAGTGAAATATTTCCTTATTCTCCTCTAAATTACACAAAAGCTCTCGATGAGAAGTATTCAGTCATGTCCCAATGCAAGGTTATTGAGCCCGATATCTTGCAGCCCTACTAAGCTAACAGAAGATTTATAGCATTGGAAAGGGCCACTTCCACTTCGTCTTTGAGATTCGCAACAACCATCTCTAGTTTTGAGAATTATAGAATATTGGACCTTAAATTTCTGAAATTTGTGAAGGCTGTTTAAGATTATTTATAGATTTTTATAGTGCAATTGGAACCCTATATAGTGGGATTTATGGTAACTGAGGTGTTTATCTGTATAGCTGAAGTGATACAAAACAAGATACACATTTTTTAAATAAAGCTACAGAAGCTTTTATAAAACAATTTTTCTTGTAAAATGTGTAGCTTATGCAGAATACCTGATTGTAGGCATGAATGTTTTGTCAGCATATGTTTAGGGTGACACACACAAATCACTGAGTGGCTTTACCATTCATGATGAATGTAGACATCCCAGCATGAGCTAACAAAATCTTTCTAACACAACATCCTGTCTGTGAGCATGTTGTAATCACTGTGCAGGTTACTCTGTGATATAAAGCTATATGAAGAACCATAGCAAAACAGAACAGTGATCCTACTAGTCAAGTATCCTGTTTCTAACCATGACAGATACCAGGTGCTTCAAATGAAGATGTCATTCTTCTGAGCCTCCATACTGCAGCTTACCATGTAGTATTATACGCATGGAAGTGTGGAGAAGAAGTTTCTTTCCAGCTTCTGTTGCAGTTCCTTTTATAATGGAGTTGCAGACATCCTGCTCTCAATCTGTAGAAATTGGTGGAACCATCGGATGAGTGCTGGAATGGTATTCTGTCCGACTTCTAACCTGTCTTAGATGTGCACCATTTCACACTCTGGTACTCTTGCTCATCAGCTGCACAAAATGACACTCAGCCACTTGATATTGTCATTATCTTCTCTCTCTTATCCTCATAAGAATTTCCCAAAGGTGGAAAGCACATACTTTGTTATCTATCTATTTGGTGCACAAGGATGCCTTCCTTGGGGTTCCATTGGGAGGACAAAGACGATATTAAATGGTGAGAGTTGCTGCTTCCTAATGCCTATCAAGGGTGTCCTATGTTTCTGTCCTGTGATATAATTTCTATAGCTGAAGGATGAAGAGCTACAGGAGTCTTCCGTTAGAAGACTCAATTCTTATTTTTTTTAAGATCAGTTTAGTTCAAGAAAAAATGTGGCTAGATCTGAAACCCAAGAGCAAAAAATCCTCCAAAAGGACTTCCTCTTCTTCCTCTGGTAACTTTTTTCCCTGTGTTGTAAACCTGATTTTGGAGGGGGTGAGGGAGGAGGAGCGTTCAAATCCTTTAATTTAAGGATATTGAATCCTCAGATTCTCAAGAGACACCTCCTGCACAATAACAAGTTTCTAGTTTAGACTCCAGGAAAGAGGATGGGGATTCCAGAGTTTTTGGTATCAATTTCATGAAAGGTCAGTGAGCCCAAACTGTCTCATGTTCTGTGCAGAAGAGTAGTAATGGGACCAGTGGTGTTCTGATAGTCCCACAGGCTTGGATTCTCTTGACTGGCTTAAATGCCAACCTGTTATCTGTGGAAGTAACCTCTCTCCGAAGATCTACAGGACCCAATGTTGCCAGTATGCCATCAGGTTCTAACTGATGGGCTGGAACGTGAGAAGAAATATTTTGAAGATTTCATATTCTATATAATTAATGTCTTTCTACAATCTAGAAAGACTCTACATTCAAGGCCAAATGCCACATATAGTATGTTTTCAAGTGTGGAATGCTAAAAATCTGTTCAAAATCAGTGGCTATTAAAACTTGCCTTTGCTTTCTGTCTGATGGATTTGTAGAAAGCCTGATCATCAACACCTTTTGCAAATTCATCTGACTATGTTAGTCACCTTCAGTTTGTATATGGGGAAAGAGCTTCAAGTTGCTTATTTCCTCATTGCCACCATCTCTAAAACAGTGCTGAAACTATTCTGTAATTATAGTCCTGATAGCCAACTGGAAAGTAAACTACTCTCCCAACCAGTGACTGACTTAAGTTTTTTCTTGTTTCATGTTTTACTAAATTGTTTCTTTTTACCATTTAAATCAAGATATCATACCCTCTTTTCAGTCTGTGCCACTGTTAAGGAATTAAGTGGCATCACCAATATGTCTGTCAAGCTGTTAAATTACCTGGACAGAAAAAAATCTGTCAGGAAAAGAGAGAATTGATTTATTTTTTACATGAGGAAAAATGATGCTCTGAAAGCTTTAAAATCAACCATCTCTTGTTTGGTCTCAGCCACAATTGCTGAATAAAAACAAGATAAGCAATCAGATAATGCTAAGGGGTGGGGGGTAAAATATCTGCTTGGGTCAGTTGTACTCTCTGTCAAATGTAAAGTAAAGATCCATTCTCAACACATTTTAGCTTTCAATTCAGATAAAAGAAAGGAGTATATAACAATCAGTGGCTTTAAATGATACTATGGAAATGTTAGTATTTAGAAGATTACATCAGAGTCTATAAATTGGTTTGTTCTTCTGACCTTCATAATGGTGATGGATGCTGGAAACATTCTTCACACAGATAGAGGATCACAGATTCAATTCAACTAGCAAGGAAATGTAGACAGGTGCCATTCAACTTCCATGCCTGGCACATAAGTTTCCAAAATCTGTACATAGTTAAATTACACAAATGAATCTATATTTTGGTTGGACTTCATATATATGTATATTGTGCTGAAAATCTTCATTTCAAAAGCTTTCTCACTACAACATCATGCAAAGTGAGCATAAAATGACTGTGAGAAGAAAATGCAAATAAATATGTTTGAAGTATAGAAATCCTATGTGTAATATATTTTTCTAATATCAGGCATTGTATTTCACATTGGAAGAGTTATTGAAGAGCTAGTAATGGTGGGGAGGTTTGAACACTTTGTACAATATAGCATAATGACAGAATGGAAACACTTATGGCTTTGCCTCAGAAATAATTATTGAAAAGCAGTGCTAGGGTGTAGCTGATAAGAGTTGGAGGGAGATGATCAGGATTAACCAAAGAAAATCTATTTTGAGGTGGTGATGGAAGGGGAATTTTCATGGCTTGCTGTAGAAATGTGCAAATATTTGTTGCACAACTGAAAACATTTGTAATTTAATGCTTGTCATATTCATAGTGGTTTTCTAGAGAAGCAGGAGGAAGAGAGGATGTTTTCTTCACATGTTCAACTAAAATCTGTGTATAAAAATGACGATGCATGTAAACGTTGCCTTTGGGTTTAGTATAGTTAGCTAAGATTGGTCACATGGCTGATGTCACTTGGTATTGTTCCCAGATTGGGTAGGTATACTCTGTGTGCTCAGGAATGATCAGGAAGTACTGTTTTAACTCTTAGGTATTTCAAATACATTTATTACAATGATGTCTAACAAGTAACAGTAATATTAAAGCTCCCTTTCTTTGAAAGAGAGGCTATAGCTAAGAAGCTAGATGGAAAGCGATGATATTTTCCCCAATATTTTTAGAATCAATAGTAATTACACTGTCCAGCCTGGGAATGAATTCTTTTCAGAAGTATGTTTGAGAACTAAATTTCTGTTAAAATTTTGAGAAGCCATTAGCCCCACATTGATTTTGAATATTATTTATGGTTTTAACACAGAAGCATAGGCAAACCTTTAAGAAAGTGGAGAGGTCTGTTCTCCCTTTGGCTCTTACCTTATTTAATGCTCACATTTTGTACAGGCTAGGAACTGTTACATTTCCCTTTCTTTGATATGACTTAAGTTTGTTTGTTTGCTTCACAGTTGACCATTTCCTAGGAGGAACAGTTCTCTGCATTTCCATGCGCTTCTGCCACTGTAGATGTAATGTCACTGCTGCATGATAGAACTTCTCATATCAGAAAAGTACACCTGGCTGGCTTTCACCCTTAAGTGATGTAACTGCATAGTTGGAGAAAAAAGAATCTCTATTGAAAGAACATGAAAGTTGCAAAGTCAAATAATCAGTTAGGAAATATTAGATTGATGGTGCCGATGCAACTTTAATTCAGCTCCTTTGTGTTTATGCATTGTGACAGTCTTGGACAACATCTCATAAGAAGTCTGTGCAGTAAAGTGTCTTAAATGGAAGCGAATGGTTTTATTTTTTCCTTTTTATTTTAAACAACTCTGGGCCTCATTCACTTCTCCTCTTGTGCACTATCTAAGATAGGGATCTCTTAAAACGTGTGAATAATCCTGTAACGTAATGCATCTCCATAACAGAGCAGAATTAAGATTTGCCCCTTAATTCTGGGATTTTCTAACCCTTGAGTACTTGACTTTGCAACCTTAACATTTTTAATAATGTTCAACTTCTTTGGGTTATTTTAAGCAGCCTGAAAAGAGAGATTCAGTTAGGCAGAACCATCATGCCCCATACATGGGTCATCAGAGTTTAAGTGCAGGATCATAAGATCCAGAATGAGGACCTCTGCTCCTCAAGGTAAAGAGGTAAATGATAGGAGCAATAGGCTGTCATCTTCTATGAGGACAAGCCACTAGAAGGGAATGCTGCATATACTTATACAGCTGTTTGCTAGATAGAATTTGGGAATCTGCAATCCTGGGTTCCATTTCAGGCTCTCAAGGGAGTGGGGTGTCATCTGGTGGTTAGAAACAGCACAGCACCACATGTGCTTTTAGCTTACTATCATTTTAAAGAACATTGTAGCTAAGTAGGTAAACCTTGCTAAGGACTGGGCTCTCTTCAGAACCATGCCAGAACTACCCTTATGCACTTTGAGTTTCCTTATCTGGAAAACAGTGAGAGTGATCCTTGCCTTTCCCTGAAGGAGGCAAAATCACACAAATAATTGTTCTGTGCTGTGCTTTTGCTCTCTGGGCTATAGCCACCTTGCAACCAGTTATACCTACATCAGCCAAGAGGCTGCTCTGCTGTGATATGTTACTGTTCAACATGAGATCAGACTGTTTAGCCAGCACCTAGCCTCACTTTTCTGAAAGTCTGCCTAAATGCTGGCTCTGGTGCCTCCTGGTGATGCCTACGTTCATTATGAATCATTATCCAGCTATATGATAAGATAGCATTTGGTATATATACTGCAAAGATGCTTTTCAGAGGGGTAGCTGTGTTAGTCTGTGTATAGCAAAAGCAGCAAGAGTCCTGTGACACCTTATAGACTAACAAATTTCTTCGAGCATAAGCTTTCATGGGCTACAACCCACTTCACCAGATGCAACTGATCAAGTGGGTTGTAGCCCACGAAAGCTTATGCTCGAAGAAATCTGATAGTCTGTAAGGTGCCACAGGACTGTCACTGCATTTGCAAAGATACTGTTTACCACTCTCCAAATAGAGGGCATAGTGCTCTTCCAATAACTGATCAATCCCAAGATGTCATTAAATAGGTGCCATGTTCCCTGCCATGCCTGTTTTCTGTGAGGATGCTATTAGAGCCCTGTTCTTCACTCTCCCAAAGCTTCCCCTGTACATATCTGTCTCTCTTCCTGCACCTACCAAAACCCAGTGCAGGTATATTTCAGAGACATCTCCTGTAATGTTTCTGCTTGCCTGAAAGTTATAGTGCAAAGGGCCTCACAGATTCTTTTTCAATGCTGCCAAAAATTTTAGTAGCAAAATTCAGGGTTTGAAATAGCATGTGAAAAAATGACATTTTTCATGAAATACCAGTGAAATACTTTTGTCATTTCTGCAAATTGCTACTTCAAAATGGCAACTTCTTATCAGTAATTATCACTGTTGATTTTTTTTTTTAATTCTAAGCTTTGTAGAAAATATATAATTGTAATAGAATAACTAAGCCCTATGGGCTTTGCTACAGGTAGTCAGGGTAAAAAAGGAAACTGGCTAACTGTGGTGAGGTTGTAAAGAGGCATAGCAGTTATCCCAAACATAATACAAAATTTGTGAGGCAAACAGTACCTGGAAATTACATCTGTTAAATTGGCTTTATAAAATGATGTATAGAACAGTGGTTCCCAGCCTTTTCCCTGCTGTGGCACACCTTGAGACCTTCAGATTTTTCAAGGCACACCAACATTAAAAAAAACTCACAGATATTCAGATTAACTTAAATTATGCATATTCATGAACCATGGCACAGTTTTTCGGAAATGCTCCTGTGTGGGGTAGTAGGGGTAGCAGAGCAGAGGTAGCAAAACAGGGGAGGTCAGGAGTCGTGTGCAGTGGCAGGAGTGAGTGTGGGGAGCACAGCAGGGCAGGGGTGGCAAAAGAGGACAAGGGCGGCCATGTGGGGAACAGCACAAGGGTGGCGAGAGAGGAAGGGAGAACAAGAGCGGCTTTGTGGGGGGGCAGAGGGGAACCTGGGGAATGGGAAGGTAGGGCAGGGGAGCATGGCACAGCACCCACTCCCCCCTTCTCCACAGTGGCTCCCTGCCCCCCCAGGGCAAATCCTCACCCCACTGCTGCTCCCTCCCACCCCAGTGGGTCCCATCCTCCCCACCCCCTGCCTCTTTCTGCCTGTCAGGGACCCTCCCATCACTGCAGGGGCCAGAAGTAGGCCTCCAGCCCCCAGGTACACCCTCCCACACAGCCACCCCACAACCCCAGCTACACAACCTCTGCTACACAATCACTCCCACCCACCTCTGCTACACACACACACACCTGCCCCACACAATCTGCAGCAGCCCTCCTTTCCAAGGCCTTACCTGGGCTGTTTCCAGGCTGGCTGAGACGAGCTGTTCCCTGGTGCAGGGGGAGATTCACACACACTCAGCCTCCCCCAGCTCTCTGCTGGCTGGGCTTAAGGTGGAGCAGGGTTTAAGATGGAGCCACCTGAATGGTGTGTTTGGGCCGCTCCTGCTGTTTTTAGGGGAATCCCTGGAACACCCCGTTCTGCTGCCTTCCTCTATTTTTAGGTGGCCAGAAGGCTGCCTGCCTAAAAATAGGGGGCGCAGAACTGTGTTCTGGTGCCTTCCCCCTTACTTTAGCCCTTGCCTTTTCCCAGCCCTGCACAGCCCACTTGGCTGGGCTGAGCAGGGAGGGAATTTTAACTCCAGCGCTCAAGTATGTTCGCAGCACACTTTGGGTGTTCCTGCAGCACACCAGTGTGCCCTGGCGCACTAGTGGGAAACCACTAGTATAGAACATACAGCATGATTTCATGGGCAAAAAGTATTTATTGAGTCAGTGTTGAGATTTTCTGCAAACAATATTTAGTATTTTCTTTCCACCCCACGCTCTCTCCTGGACAACAGAGATTTGGCCTTACCTTGAAACATATCACCCAGTTCCAGCAGAGCTCTTTTGCTGGCTTTCTGTATTTCCTCACTTTAAAGGCTTCACCAAGGACATAGACATAACTAGCCTCTGTGAAGGACCCTAACCTTGACCTCCCACCTGGTTGTTGTTACATCCCCAGCATCTAGGAGAGTAAGCCAGGGAAATAAATGATCATCCTAAAAACAAATACCAAGTTCCCATTCCTCCCTTACTTAGCTTCCATTTGAAAGGCCTTAGATCTGCTGAAGGAAAATAAATCCCTTAGTGAAGGTATGAAAAGAAAAAGTGACTACCATTGCTTCCTTCCAGGACCAATAAAACTGATTGCAAAAAGGGTTTTCCTCTACTCTCACTGTCAGGAACAAACAAGCAAACAAAAAATTAAAATTTCTTTTCTCCTGTCCCTTTCTTACACATCCTAGGCCCCTACCTGAAGACATCTTAGGTCTTGTCTGCAAGTGCACAGTCTACACTAAAAGGGCGTAAATTCTAGTGCTCACTAAGTGGCCACTGTAGTCCATGCTGAGCATATTAAATATTACCTAGTGCACATTAATATGGTCCCAATTCAAGTAATACTGTGCATGCCAGCAAGATCCACTTGGCCTGCTAATGTGCAGCTTGAATGCCTTAGAATTTATACCCTTCTAGCATGGTCTGATGCACAGTGTAGACAAGCCACAAGTTAAGAAGCAGGGGAAGGAGTTGCTCAATTTTTAGTGAAGTGCCATGTGTGAGAAGATCCCTTTAGAGACTCAGGCTGTGTACAGTCTTCCAGCCCTCTCCCCGCTGTTAGTTTGTTTGCAATTCCTCTGAACCAGACTGCAGGTTGGAACTGGGTTTGCATAGACTTTGCCCACAGGATAGATTTGCCTGCACACCAGGTTGCCCAGAGAGAAGTATGGTACATATTCTCACTTCACAAGCCTTATTTCCTTTAGACCACCTTTTTTACAAATTGTTTTACTGTCATGGCAATCAAGTCCAAATTGTTGGATGTAACTTAAATAAACACATTTGAGTTATTTAACTTTAGAAGTGAAGTGAAATATTTAGTTTTTGTGACATGTGTAAAATAGATGAGCTTCACCATGCTGCCCCGTCAGTGTGCCTCAATCCTAACCTGGGTCTCCTTTACAGAGAGTAATTTCTGGGTCCATTCAGCTCCTGCTATATCCAGAGATATTGCCAAAAAGGAGGGGCAGTTCTGGAGTAGTATTAGATATGGACACCTCTCCACCCACGTTAGCTGTTGAATAGCTTTCTGGAGATGTCATTAGTACAGCTCTCCTTGACTTCAAATGGAGCAGGCTTAAATAGCCAGTTTTCAGTTACTACTTACCTGAATTAGATACAAATTTGTGAACTGCATCTCCAATGATTTATTCCAGTAGCCATCCATTTTCTCTTACAAACAAACAAAAGTGCATCATATTTAGATGTAGAAAGTTCACATGTAGAAAAGTTCACTGTGCCAGTAAATCTCTGAATGATTAACACTGGTAGTTACAGAAGTCTTCATACTATATATTTACTATTATATGTAAAATAAATAGGACTGAAGTATTCAAAACGTATTATCTACACAGCTGCCACTAAATTTGCTAAACACTGTTATCTGCTGTGTATGACAGTTTGGAAGTGTTGCAAAAATGTAAATATGCTATTCTCATAAATGTAAGTTTCCTTTCTGTTAATAATTCTGATCATCTATCAAGGCTAGGCAGTGGCCATTAAGTAATCTTATTTTATACTGAAGTGCTTAGAATCAGATTAAGTTGCAGTGAACTGCCTTCCAGACATTATTTAAAAAATGTTAAGTACAGAATTTATTTTTAAGTTATACGAATAGACTTTTAAAGTATCTAATATGGTATCATTGAGTTCTAATAGAGAGAATTTTTCCTTACAACTAAAAGTTATTTCCTTTTAAACTGAAATGAAATCTACAGTCCCATCTGTCTTAGCAGATAGTTTTCACAAAATATTTTATTATAGTAAACCTGGAGAAAATTAGTTGCAATAGCTTCTAAAATGTGTTGTGGCACTCATTTAAAAAAGGGGATGGTGGATGTGTGGTGCAGAAGGGAAGGGTAAGCATATATAAAACCTAATAATACATGAATAAGATCATTCATCTGCCTTAGATATGTAGTGTTAATTTGGGGCCTGATCCAAAACCAAGTAAAATCAATAAGTCTTTTTAATTGAGTCTGGTTAACTTTGATGTGTTGTCCATTTTTAAATTGGAGGTATTACATTGGTTTCACTTTTATGACCTGGAGTTTGCATCAAAGCTAGTAAGCACTGGCCAGGCAACAAGTAGTCTCAAGGTCAGTCCCTAAATTATTTTGTCTGTTGTCAATAGAAATGATCAGAAATGAACATGTATGGCCCATAGAGCTGGGGTATTATTTTAACAGTGAATATTTTAATTTTAAAATATATTTTGATAGTGTTGGCTATATGGAGATTATGTGAAAAAAGAGCAGGAAAGAATATTTTCTTAAGAAAATATAATAATGATTTCTTAAGAAAGACCTAATTTTTGTCTAAAATAACTCTGAGCAACAATGTGTGTGAATTATTTTAGCCTATTTTAGTATGCTAACGACCATACACAGTTATACCATGAACTGTTTTCTTTCTTTTCTGACTGGGACACATTACGTGATTATACTGCAAATTGTAAACTCAGTGACTTGTGAGGAATTTTGTTCAAATTTTTCCATTAATCACCAAAGTCTATTTTGCTGTGATTGGATTTCTACAATAGACTTGCAGGTGAATCATATTATTTCTGTTGCTAATTCAGTTGCTGAAAGCCCAACAACATGCAGTCATCCTACAAATAAAAAGATTGTCCCTTTGTGCACAAAAAGAGCCACGTAATAAATATCTTGGAGATTACTCTTTCATCCTGCTAGGGGTGATCCCTCAAGGTCATTTTTGCAGTTCCTTGATGATGCTGTTTGCCCCTCACTAGTACTAGGAAGAAATAAACAGGCTTCTGTTTTCAGTAGTCTGTGCATCTTGGAAAAGGGAGGGATATCTAAGTGTTACCTAAGTAAATATTTTTTTGTTTGTTTGTTTTAAATCAACATGAAACACTTTTGTGTTCATTTAAAAAAAAATCTTGCTTGTATTTCAAGTGTGCAGGAGGGTTGGACTGGGTCAGTCAGTCTGCTTCATTTGCTTTGGAGTTCCTTCTTCCTCCAGTTTGCAAATTGGGCTGAAGTCTAATATCAGTTAGCAAGACAAACATAAGAAATATGTTCTGGTCTTTCATGGACCTGAATGTGGGTGCCAGACTAGATGAGATCATTTACTGATCAGAGTTCACTTGTTCTAAGCTGGCTCATTTTTATGCCTCACTGTACTCTTACATTACATCTCGGAGAAGATCACAAATTTGTGCAGTCCTACTGGCGTGATCTTGTCAAGTTTAGGCCATTATATATTGCAGTACTAACCAGTTAGATGTTCATAGCACAGCAAAAGTGCTAGCTCTTTTTCCCCCCAGTGATTTTAAAATATTAAAACCATGAAGAGGATTGAAGCTGATTTACCAAAAGGAGAACAAAATGCACAAATGTGTTTGGAGTATTGAAGTGCCGTTGACATCTAAAGTCCTAACCATGCTGTTTTCCTCCACACTCCAGCAATCAGGACATCCAGCAAACCCATAAAAAGCCAAACTAATAGCATGAATATTCAGTGACCTAGAATACTAATTATTGTCATGAATATTAATGTGATCGGACTTGCTTTTCCCCCTTCTCTTTTTCCTCTTGTTCTTTTTTTTTTTTTCCACTCAGCCGGCTCTAAAGATGGGCCATAATGAGAGCATTTAAGAGAGAGAGCGCTCTCCGCCGTGACAGGGACCGGGGTAATAAGGAGAGCTTGATTAACGTGGTGCACTTGGGGGAGAGATGAGAGGATTCACGTGGTCCTGTTGTGGAGGAGGCAATGAGGCACCGGCGGCTGTGTTGCCGCTCCCTCAGATTAATGAGGCCTAAGAGTGCATTAGGAACAGTGACAAAGGTTTGATCTAATGGGCTCAGTCATTTTTCCTTTGAGTGACAGACGCACAGAAGTAATTGGCTGTGCAGAATGGCAGCTCATTGGCAGTACTTAAGGATACATTATCCCCGTTGTGTGGCCCGCAGAGGCTGTTTATCAAAACTGCTCACACTGCAGACATGCATTCGCTAAGCCACTGTTACAGTGGTAATAGCTATAAAAAATATGTAACATCAAAATCGTATCCATTGTCTTTCAGAATGAAAGTTTCATTGATTTAGTTTAAAAGGGCCTAGAAAATATTTTAATAATGATCATTTACTCTGTACACTAAGTGTGAGGTTTTTTTAGGTCCACAGTTACAGATGAGAATTTGGGGAAGTCCATGTTATTGATGAAGGTAGTATGAAGTTAGTTTTTGCCCTGTTTCTTAACGTGTGTGTTTAATTGTGGTCAGTGTAGAGATAATCTATTTAAAGGACAGCGAGTACTTTTTTCCAGCTCACTTATTAGTAAACAACTACCATAAGTGTCCAGAAAGATCCCAAAGCATTTAATGAACTATGGCCCTACAGTCTGCAGATACTTTACATGTGGGAGTTGTACTTTCTTTGAGTTAACTGATGTTGCATTATTGAATTCAATGAGACTAACTCCCCTGTATAAGTTAAGCACATATGTAAGTGATTGCATGATTTGGGGCCAGATACTTAACATACAAAAATAACTTCACAAAGCAACGTAGCAGTCACCTCTGGGATGTAAAACAGCAGTTGTTTAACAGCACACAGTGATACTAAACAGAACTTGCTCAGAAAACGAAGAATACCGTATACTCTAGAAACAGTGCTAGAGGAATATAATATGAGCAAACTGGAATTTGGTCAGGATGATTTAGCTAGAAATGTCTTTACTTTGCAAAAAGTGCTGTGGGATTTTGAACAAAATCAGCCAGATCAATTGGTGATTTTAATTTGCATCTGAAAGATGGCACATGTGAAACCATAGTTTCTTTCCTTCTGCTTGGGGTTTTTGTGCAGCAGTGGGTGAAAGGAAAAATGCCCTTCTATTGAATCAGTAATACCACTTCCTGCAGTACCACTGCGTTTTCTTGTAGTTCTCCCATTAGGTCATTAAACTTGATCCTACTTAGCTTGTGTCTACCACTGAGATCCAAGCCTCAGGCTGACAGGTTCTAAAGGGACAACTCAGGTTATAAAGCTTCTGGCCTATGAAAGAAAACTGTAGTGAACTTCCACAAAGTAATTCACTTAAGGAAAATAGCAAATAAACCAAAGCAAGCTCCTGGAGGATTATTGAAAATGAGTTCCGAGAATTTTGATGGGGACATTGGAGGTTGTTTAGGTCCAGGAAAAAGCAAATGGTGATGTGCTGTAGACTGGTCTAGCCACTAGTTCACTATGAAATTCATAGCAAGGACACAGTGAAGAAAACATATTCTTTTGTCTTTGTCCATTAATAATCCTTTCCAATAACCTGTCTGGCTCCAGTCTCTGCTTCTGAAGCTAATGGTACCTAACAATGTTCCTTGCAGCTGGTAGTGCTTTTCTTTCTCATGCTGACTCATTCTGAGTGAGTTTGGTGAGCTGGACATCTTGATTTCTACATTAGGATCAGATTATGCCCTTGGACCAGTAGGGGAGCAGAGGAATCACCTTTTATTTTCTTTGAGCGAGTTACTCTGGAATTCTAGCTGAGCCATTTCCAGTTGCTCTGGGGAAGACCGTTGCAGCGTGTGTGTTAGTGGATGCTGAGGGGAGCATGAGAGAAAGGGAGGGTGCTGGAAGATTACTTCCCTCCCTCTCAGAAAAAGTCAGTCTGCCAAAGGTGATTTCTACACACCTCTGGGATCTGAATTTGTAGGGAAATGGAAAACTGAAGGTAGGGGGACCTTGAAGTATTTCTCTCAGAAAAATGTCTTTCTTCCCTCTCCCCTTCTAAACCCTCATCCCCACAATAAACCCAAATACAGATGATTTTGGCCACAGGTTTCAAACAGCAGGCCAAGTTCTGGTCTAATTTTCTTTGACAGTGTTGTTTAATGAATTAGAGAGCATTTCAGGAATATGCAGTATCTTGCAACATAAATTCACCCAAGATGATTTGGTACAATTAACCCTCTGATACCAGGAGTCAGGATTTCCTGACCTACTGCTCTAATGTATTTTTCATTAGTGCTAACAGCTGGGGAGCTGAGCCCTCTGGCCTTGAGTGGTTTATTTCCTTTTGAAAGAGAAACTCATAGTGATCATGAAGAGCATAGCATAAATAAAGTGTGAACATAGTAATGTGCTCAGGTTTCACCCTATGCCCTACGTTCCTCTGTTCTAATATAATCTCTCTGTCTCTGTCTCTCTCTCTCTCTCCTGGTCTCATATACATAATTTGGGGGGGGGACGACAGGGACTGTTTGCTGGTGAATTACCCAACTCTAGAATCAGGTATTCACTTCTCACTTTGAAGATAGTGCACAAGGTGCACCCCTGTATAAGAACCAATCTCAACTCAATTGTTTACCTTAGGAATGGTGGGAGATCACACAGGCACGTGCTGCAGTGAATGGAGGCCACTTGGATGCATTTAAATGATCTGTGTCTCACTTTTTTTATGGTACTGTTGTGAATTATATTCTTTTTGTGTTTGTAATTAGTAGGTGGAACAGATGGTGAAGGCTTAGTTTGAAGTGATGTGTCCATTAAAATGACCTGTGCTGCCCATTGATGGTTCACGCTAACATTTTGGGGGTCTTTGTCTGAGATGAAATATTTTGGACAAAGACAGGGGTTCCAGAAGCACACACCATTTGTGTTTTGGTAGATTTTAAAATTGTGTGAACGAACAACAAGCTTCTGCAAAACAAATTTACTGCTTCAAGATAAGAGTGTTTTCATTATCTGCACATCATGTTTGTTAATTTTTTACTGAAAATTTTCATGGTGTAAAATTTTTGTGAATCTGATTTATAATTAAATAGGTGGTACCAGACCCAAAACACTTGCATGAAATCATGACTTTTGAATATATCTTCATCAGCCATATTTTTTAAAAAGTTTCTAAATATTATGCACTTGACTTCTAAGCATCTAGCAATATTGTGACATTTTTTGGAAGACCTATGTTCATAAGGCAATGTGTACAGCATGAGCCAGGATTCTGTTCTCCCCGCAATTCAGCAGTTTATTTCCCAATGAGTTTTTTTTCACACATGCACACTGATTGGAACAGTGCTACTTTATTTTCATTGATCTATATAGAGCCTTCATATGGGCATGTAAAACTTTTGAACTTGCTTTGCTGTTTGATGCTGTCCACATTGGCTTGATGAGTAAATAAGGTAAATTTTATTCCTCATGCATCTTGTAGAGTCACATTAAAAATCTGTCTTCTGAAAGGTTGATTTTTTTAAGTGTTGACCAAAATTGGGAATGTGCCTTAAATCCTAATTGCAATGGTCTTTGAAGAGATTAATTGTTTGTAGAAGTGTCACTGAGGGATCTGCAAACAGTATCATTACAGGATATCTTATAATATCAGCAAAGATCATTTTAAATGTTCTAAAGCTGTTTGTAACTAGAAAGAATAATTCTTTTTTTGGATGTTGCTTTGGTAGATGAAAACGTTTCTGCTCAATAGGAAGCCAGCATCTTTTTTTGCTCATTTGAGGCCAGTTCTGGCAACATACTGATATTCATTCAGATATAAATGCCATATTCACTTTGAAATGCAAATTGTTTAAAGAAAAATAGCATATGGTAGAGGCAAGTACCTTTTCAAATCAGCTCCTACACTTTAGGGATGTGAGTACAGCTAAAATTATTCTTTGGAAAGAAACTGGAGTCATTGACACATTGAATCTTGAACTAATCAAGGCTTCCCAGCAAGCAGATACACATATCCATATCAAGGAAATAGTGCTACGAATACATGGATTAGCATAGTAATTTAACTGCCCCCTGCTAATCAACTTAAGCAACTAGCTGATGCATATATGATGTATTTGAAGAAGCGCTTTTTCAGAACACAGAATGGACTAGGTAGTTGACCATACATTTCATGTTAATATATTGAGAGAGAAAGACAGAGAGACAGGTTTTGTAAAAGTGCAGCAAGCCCTTTCTTCTAAGGTCTAGAGATGTAAATGCTTTACAAGAAATACTCCGTAGTATGTAGAATCTACTTGTTAGTGAACATTGTTGGCTTCATATTTTGAGTTGGCTGTCTTGTCTGCTAAGGACTGCTAGGATTCCTTGCCACTGGCTCTGTATCCAGACATGTAAAATTAAAGAAATATTGCTTCTTGAAGGTGGGAAGGGGAGTTTGCCTCCTGGAGGAGAAAAATGAGTAGGAGTGTTTCTTGAAGCTTTGTGTGGCAGAGCAAGTCCATAAGAACAGCAGTTAGCATTAACAAGGTTCCATTTGGATGTGAGTATAGTAGCATTGTTGTCAACTTGACACCACTGAATGTAAGTAGTCAGGCATGTTATAATTAATCTAAAGGAAGAGTGGAAAATGAGCAGTAGATTAGAAAATTATATTTAAATTCAAATATATATAGTTGTTCACAAGAATGGTTGTGTCTCTACACAGAGTATGTTAGTGAGAACGCTAACTCTCTATCTCTAATTCAGTTTTATGTATCAGTGACCACATGTGGGCTTGCATGCAGTTTGGTTTATTTAAACAATTGTGGTGATCTCAAATGAGATTGGAAATTGTACAAATACTACGGATTAAGGAGCTGTTTGACTGCAAGACCAGGCAAAAAGATGGTAAATTTTATGAGTGGATGTAAAAGCACAGAGTGAGTCTGGGCTGTGTTTTATCATCGATCATGAAGAAGTAAACTTCTCAGGTCCCACCACTCCCAGCTATCCAAAATTTCTCTTGAATCTAAACTGACAGAATTATTATTTGGTTCTGCTGAAATACTTGCTTTTCTGTGGGAAAACTAATTTCTCAGCAAAATCATTGCATTTCAGAATAAGTTTAAGGAATATATAAAATTTTTAATGCTGCAAGTTCAAATAGCATAGTCAACATATTATAGATATTCTCAGTAAAGTTTTGCCCATTTATCCCACCATAGTTTAGAATGCGACTTTTAGCCATGACGTTTGGCACTTCCTGGTTCCAAATCTAGCTAAATAGAGAGCAGATATCAACATTCAAAATACCTCTCCCATACAGTCACCCAGTTCAAACTGACCTTGCAAAAGCACTATCTTTTCTTTTGCATACCAGTTTTCTCCTTCTTGATCTTTGCCGTGAAGATTTTCTCACAGTAATTTATCAGAAATAACTTTTGCCGTTTTACTAGGCATGGAATGAAAGTTCGATGCTAAAAGTTGTCTAACACTGTCACTTTTAAGTTCAGCATATTAGGTGCTATTTGCAAGGCACTTGAAATGCATTTTGAGGAGTTTCTCAATAAGAAATCTTATTCTGCTTCTGAAAATGAATGCATTTCTAAGTCCATTTACCTATTGTAGTCTAAAGGTGCTAAAATAAATGCTGTGGCAAACAGGAACTCAGGATAACTCTGTTGCAGTGAGTAGATCACCCTAAATAGATTAATTTGCTTAATAAAGTTGATTGAGAAGTTAAGACTAATTAAGAGAGTTGAGAACAAGTCTAGAAAAATGTTGTGTATGTTGTAAACAGGTCCTGAAACAGGGATGTCAAGCATGTGGCCCATGGGCTGCATCTGGCCAGTACCAGTGCTCAGTGGGACCACACCCTTTCCCTAACACAGAGAGGGTGGTCTTGCATGACCAATGCTTCACAGTGCCTCGAGAGTGTCAGGTCTCGTGACATCATGGAGTTCTGGATATGTGAGACTGCGCTCCACAAGACCACTCCCTTCCCCTAACACGCAGAGAGAGGAAGAGGTATCACGGAGTGCAGTTTCACATATACAGCACTCCACAATACCACAAGAGTGCTGTAGTATTTCAATTTATGGTATGTGTGGCCCACTTCAAGTACATTTAAGTCAAATCCAACCTGCCATAGCAAATGTTTGACATCCCTGACCTAAAATAATAATAATAAAATGTAAACACTTTCCCCGCTGCAATATTTCAAATGTAAAATTAAGAGAACCTAAAATGATATTTGGATGAGGAAAAGGAGTTATTTTGTTGTATGAGGATTTGGATATTGTGCAAATAGTTGATGGTTGTAGAGTTAAATGGGATACAAAAGTGTTTTCCAAGGTCAGGGATTTGAAAGTAGTATTGGATTGTTTCCAGATGAAAGTAAAAGTGAAAAGACCTGATTTATTCATCCCCCTGCTTTTAAATCGGTGTAGCATGCCAGTATTTACCTGATTGAAAACCAAACATTTTTCATAAAAGCTTTGTAAAATACAAAAGCCCTTTGGGTGCTAAACAAAATTGGTTTGCACTGCCCAGCATGGAGCTCTCTGACACAAATGGTTACAAGCAGTCTCTCCTGCTACAGATAAATATTTCACCCAAAGACTTAAATAAAAAAGGAGAGGCTTCCATGTATAAAGGTGTTTGACTTGTCAGCATGTTAATTTAATTCTTCTTTTTTATATGTAACATCTGTAGTCCAAGCTATGTTAGGATGGGTTTTGGAAGTTTGGGGTCTCAGCAATTTTTAAGCTTCCCAGACTTGTCTGGAAAGCATTGTCATTAACTTAGACACGCTTACATTTTGTATCTGATTCTTCACAAGGTAGCTTTATGGTTTTGTGAAAATTGCCTGGCAGCTCCAGTGGTATCTAGAAAGTATGGTAAAGGTCACAGACTACTGATTTGTTTTCAGAGTTGAGACTTAGAGAGTCCTGAAATTAGACGCTGCATTTAGAGAAATAGTAGAAAAACACATCTTTGCTTTTCTTTCAGCAGCCTAAATGAAGCCTATGCTGTATTTCTGTATAAGCGTAAACGTAAAGCATGGCAATATGCAATATAGATGTCTGGAGACCCTACTGCTTGATTTGACAGCTGTCCATTTCAGTACTCGTCTCCTACCCCAAATTAGAAACAAGGCATTATTTCAGATAAAAGAGAGAAGACTTTCTAATAAGCAACATCCCATGTCCCAAATTCAGCCATTAGAGGCCACGATAACAGCACGTATTTCCACGGGCATATGGGCTATGTAAACCAGGGATATTAAATGTCATTAATATAATTATAGTCTTTGAGATGTGTGACCTCGTGTATCTCCTGTCTGTGGCCTGAAGACAGGACAGGACCATGGACAAGTCAGAAAACCTTGGAGTCCCATGCTGGAAATGCAAGAGTCAACTGCTGGCCCAGAGAACAATAAGTCTTAGTGAGTCATTAAAGCAGAACAAATCAACTGCTAAGACTGGTTGACCAGATTAGCAGCGCCATTCGCTCATAACTGACACCTGATCTGTACACCTTCTGTGTGTCTAAGTCTGTTTTCAGCCGGGCTATTGGTTCACCTTGCTCAGAAGATGAGATCACACAGGACTCTGTTCTCTAAGACCCCAGTTCTGCCCAAGGTTGTGCTCGCTGGTGACTTTGTGTACATGAGTAGCCCTTAAAGCCAGTGGTGTTATATGAATAAATAAAGTTACTCATGCCCGTTAGCTTGTAGGATCATGGCCTATCGTAGCAGTTTTTTCAGGGGAATGGGGAAATTTCCAAAGAATTGTGACAATGGGGAGGCTGGTTAAGCACTTTATTGCATAGTTTGGTTTGAAGAAGAAATGAAATCATTTCAGGAAGGCAGAAAAGTTCATCATAACAAACCCTTCATAGCCCAAGGCTGCAACCCTGGGGGATTTGGGTGGCCACAGGCCTGTAAAACCGGAAGTTTCAGAAGTATTAGAATTAGCAGCTTTGCCCTTCTACTGGAAAGGGGGGTAGCTGTACTCTCAAATGACAAGCAGTCAATTTCTGCTGTTTTGGTGCTCCAGAGCAGTGGTGCTCAACCTTTTGCAGGTCACAACGCACTTGGTGGCATATCATGACCTTACAGGACACACCAGCCTACCCCATGCCCTCCAGCCAGCTCCCTGTGAGATACTTACCACTGTGTGGTGGCACAATGATGTGTTCTGACAGTGGCTGAGAACAAACTGCTCTAAAGAGATGTGAGATGGATTCAATCTGAAATCTGTCAAATTGGTCTCCATGACCAAAGACTTTAAATATGAAAACGTTAAAATCAATTCTGGGATACTATGTTTAGCCCTTAAAGGAAATGTATGTTTTTATAGTTGCATATTTATGGCTAGAGGGGATCGATGTGGCCATCTAGCCTGGCCTCCTAGATAGCATAGGCCAGGCGTCTCAAATATGTGGCCTGCAAGCTGCATGTGTCCCCTAAAGCTATTTCCTGCAACCCGCAATGACACTATTGTTACCAATATTTGCAGTATTGTTATATGAAAAGGTTTCAGTGGTGCGGCCCTCAGGCTAATGTACTAGTCCTCATGCAACCCTCATGATGACTTGAGTTTGAGACCCCTGGCATAGGCCATAGAATTTCAACAGGTGGTTCTTGCATCAGGCCCCTAACTTCTGGTTGATCTAGGGCGCATCTCTTAAAATGATGTTCAATCATTTTATAAATATAGGAAATAACACTCCTTACAGAAGTGTTGAATCTTAACTCACCAATGTTTCTGAATCAGTGGTTGTCGAATTGAAGGTTCTGTGGAAGTATGTGCATGCATACCCAGTATGTGTGTGCATGTAATAGAGTGAGCCTTTGATAGCAATGGATTGCAAGGTGCTTTATAAATGTTATTAACTGTACTACACTGTATGTGGGTATAGAGGAGTTTTCTAATTCTGCACTCATGGAAAACTATTATCAGTTAATTTGTTTTGGATGAAAATACCAAATGCTTTAAATCTGTGGTTAAAGAGGGTTCTTAAAGCCATTTAACCCCACTGTGGCCTTTAACAATGAATTCACTGTCGACCCTCTTTTACTAGTCTTCCATGAAGAGATTGCAGCAATTACAACATTCTTACAGAAAAATCCAATTAACACTTTAAACAAATTTAAGTATTTGTAAACAGTAAATTTTAAATCAATATTGAAATATGTGATTAAAAACTACACTGCAGTGTGACCTTTCTGGCACACATCAAACACAAGAGCAGGAAAGAGAGACAGAACCACTGGAAACCAGTAAGTTCCTGAAGAGGGAGTAGTTTGTTTTGTCACTAAAACTAATTCTACTAGATTGGTGTTCAGCTGTTTTTAATGCTGTGAATCCTGTTCCCTCCATTAAACATTTTACTGAACCGTCACAGTCCTTTATGGATCATGAAAGCACTAAACCTGTTGCTAATTAAGCTACAACATTTAAAGTCATTCTTAATATTATGTACCATCTTCTAACAACTAAACAAGTTAGGAATAAAAAGCATTCTGTTGCTTAACAAGAAGTATTTTTTATTAATGAACAGTACAAACCTCCGGGTGTGGGTTTGCCCCATAGTGTTACCTCCATGTTGGTGATAGTTAAAAATCTGCAGAGGATGGGTTTTGTAGTTGATTTTATTATACTAATACTAGTTTATTTACTGGTACGTTAAGATTTTGCAATTTTGATTTTGCTTGGGTGGCAATATTCCATTAAAATAACTGAATTGGGGTAAAAAGTTTTAAGTGTCTCCATTTGATTTAGTTATTTACCCTTTAGTATGTTAGGATCATGATTAGAGATTCATGTTGCATTTTGGGGGCTTGTTTTTGTGAGCATACAGTGGATGCTTTGCTTAATGCTTCTTAGATTGTAATGGCTGGGGTTTTTTTCAGTATGTGTTGTATACACTAAGCCAGCACTTTCCAAAGTGTGAGGCACTCACATGCTAGGGGGATCTCAAATACTAGGTAGGGCAGTGCACAGGGTGTATAAAATAAGATGTGTAGGATTTCCACAACAGATGCATTGGGGGCATGCAGGTGTTCCCTTTTCTAGAAAGTGGGGAGCTAGGCTCAAAAGTTTAGGGAACACTTCATTTAGTGCTGCTGCTGTTCTCCACATAGATGGAAATGGCTGTTTCTGCTCTGTGATAATACGTGATTTATCTTCCTCATTGTAAATAGTCATTATGTTGTACAACAACAGGTGATTTTATATATTTGTTGTTTCTAGGAAATGTGACTACTAGTACATCTGTGTCTCAGATGGCAAGTGGGATCAGTCTAGTCTCCTTCAACAGTCGGCCTGATGGTATGCATCAACGCTCCTACTCCGTTTCCAGTGCTGACCAATGGAGTGAGGCGACAGTCATCGCAAACTCTGGCATCAGCAGTGGTAAGAAACAGAGCTAGGGATGGGGGTTGTTTGGCTAGACTCCTTTTGCAAGAACTGATGTCACACATCTGGGTACATGGCCCTAAGTGAAGCTGCTGCCATTTAAACAGAGCAAAAAGGGGGAAAAGGAAAGAAAAAGTAAGTTAACAAAACATCTTATGGCATGAAAAGGTTAGGAGCGTTGTGGTAGCACCAAATACAGCTGCACCAAGAAAGAAATGCCTTGTGTTGGCAAGAATCTCTGGCCTGAAATGGCCCATAGGCCCAAAATTATTGAAAGCATCTCAGAGCCAGGCTTTGTTTTCTAAGTGCTGTAGCTTCCAAGACATCCTGACTGAACTTATGAGTGGAGGTGCTCTGTTCTCATTCCTTTATATTCTGTCTTTCCTGAGTTTGCTGACCGATCACAGAAGTTCAATGTCTGTCGTAGTGACTTGGGCCCCAAAATCACAGCAGATCATCATGATTTTCATACAGCCCTTTGAGGAGAATCTGAGGGGCAAGCAAATCAGCTGTCATTGATCTCTTGATTTCTGAAGAGATCCTAAACCAGTTTGATTTTGCATCACAGGTGCCTGGAGAACAACTATGTGTTCCCTGTAAACATGTAGCAAACTGTTTCAAGTTGAGCTTGTTCTTCTATAAAGCACTCATTGTGGGCCCTTGGGAATATCTGAATAGCATGGAAAGTGCTGTGGTCAAGCTAACAACACATGAGATTTTGAAGAGGGGAGTCCTTTACTTTAATCTTAGCAGTAACACATAATATTTTAAGTCACTTCATAGTATCTGTAAAATGGGCCTATAATACTTACCTTAGATGGGGAGTTGTGAAGATTCTGTTAGTTAATGTTAGTAAAGCAGTATACGAGTGCTAAATTAGTAGTAGTTCAAAGAGAGGCAAGGGGAAGCATCCTGGAGAGATGAAGAAACAATAGATGGTCTCAAAGGAGCAGAGAAATAAAAATTATGGAACGTAAAGGAGATGTTGAACAGAAGAACTGGAGGAAGGGTGCGGACAATGTAGGATGGCTATGAAAGAGACTTAGGAAAAATAGTGATTTTTGAGGCACTCTCTTAAAATAGTGACAAGTGTAGGAGGTCTTGGAAGAAAACATTTTGTGGCCCACACCTGCACACCCATACAGGAGACACACCCAAAGCAGCAACAGCTGTGAGGTTTCTGCCTCTTACATTGGCAAGCCCCGTAGCACTAGTGAATGTATTATCTATGCTCATATGAAAAAAAGGCCTTCTCTTTCATCTACAACCACCTACATTTTATCTTCTTACATTAAGAACATCTAATTCTGTTTTATGACTTGGCAATCATCTGTAATTACTCCTGTATCATAAGAGACAACAGGCAGGGTCATCTATACTACATTTATGCAAAGGATTTAGGAAGACTGAGAAGTAGATGATGCAACTATCATTTTTTCTAACATTATCTTCTGCTTTGGTTTTATATTTTGAAAATACCAGGAAAATGTATTTTCACTAAGTCTGTGCTAGTGGACAAACAGATGTCAACATAAACATTTACTATTGTGATTGATAAAACTGCTTCAAAACTCAAAACATGATTCATCTCCATCAGTGTGTATCCTCTTTCACTTAGCTTGGAGGACTTAGCCTTTATGCCTGTAGTTGACACATGAAAAACCCTTTCTAATTTCCACTTTTTTGCCGCAATAAAAGGTTTTAAATTTTAGAATCATGAAAAGATAATGCTGTGAAAGCAGCAGGGATAGGGAGAAGCTAAGTGTCTTTTGGAATTCAAATGCCAGTGTACTGGAGAATATGCCTGCTTATTGTCACATGGTTTTATTGTAGACAAAATAACATATTGGGATTCAATTTTTCTCTGCACCTTTTTTCACATTAAATTAATACCTTGTGTGGCTCTGGAGAACTTTTCAAAGTCTTCCTCTCCAGACCTTTGGTTTCCTGGGGCTTCTGTCTTTTAAGCAGCTGTGAACATCTCCTAATTAGATAAATTACTTTGTAGTGGGCAGAGCCACAAAACAGGAGGTGCTGGTTAAATTAAAGAGGAAAAAATAGAAAAATCCATTCTCTGAAATGGAATGCCCCACTGCTTTATGACTATTACTGTTGTAAGGTTTTACATTTAAGTACCTGAGGTTTAAAATTAAATGTCTAATATAATTTGGCACTGGTAACATGAAGCCTGTGACTGCCCTTAGAGAAAATCTAGACAGCTTAGTTCAGTGTTTCAAATTGCTGTCTGCTTGATAGTGAGCAAATCCTAGCTTAGGATCGCTATTTAGCTAAATACCACATGCTGCTCAACATAATTTTAAATGCAGTAACATGTTGATCTTTACATTTCTGAATTTTAAAACACTGTTCTAGGACTACATGAAAAATTATTATTTTTTTTTTTTACATTTTTTCTTACTCTTGTAAGTGTTTGACAGAAGTAATCTTAGCAGCAAGAGAATAAAAATGGGGGTGGGGGGTAGTAGTAAATCCCTGTCTGGGAATCTCTTGTATAGATTCTTTATGGGTGCAGAATTGATCTACATGTCAGATCCTGATGTAGTTTAAACTGTTTATCACCCTAATGGCAGAAGTAAGACCAGAACATCAACTTATGATCCTCAGTGTGAAGGAAATTGGTGTTTGCAGTCAATGAAGGAGCAGTTTAGCTTTACTGATAGATGTAGGACAATTACCTCTGCAACAGCTATTGGCCGATGAGTTACTTGAATCTGATTGGAAGCCTATGATTCTTTTTCTTTGATTAATCATTTTCTTGATGATGATTTTCTCTAAAGATGTAATTTGTGTCTTTGCATTCCTGGGGTATAGGAGGGTCATGTGATCTCTGGGGAGCCATTCATAACTTGCTTAGTTGTTAAATTTTACTTCAAGACTAGATCCTCTGTGTGTTTCACATGTGCTTTTAGTGGAGTAAATAGTGCATCTGCTCCTCTAACCATTAGTTCCGTTTTTGCTCAGGACAGGAAGCAAATACACACCCACTTTCACATTTGCCTTTTCAAGTTCCATTCTAGTTTTCTGTGTTAGTATTTAGACTTCACAATTTCTTGTTATTCATATTTTATTATTTCCAATAGTAAAAAATGGAAATAGCTTTTGTTGTACTGATGAACTGTTGGCCAGTAATTGGCTATTGCTCCAATTATGAAATATCTCAAGCTTGAGTAGGGAATTCGGTCTTAAAAGAGAAAAATACATGTGATATCAGTTGATACAGTCGCTGGTGAATACTAATCATGTCTGTTCACCCTTACATACCATTTATGGATCTTAACAGAGCTCAAGAGGAAGAGATTCCCTGATCTTAATAGGAATATCTCTTTTGATAAAAAGTGACTATCGCCAATTTTATAAGATCTGAAAACTAAGTTCTCCAGACCTCATTAACAAAAGGCTGAAGTTGTTTCCAATCTATAATACATAATGCATTTCGTGCATTCTCTCTTTTGAGAAGTTCTTTCACCCTCTCTTCTGAGAAGTTAGGATTTAAAATATGATTTTTTTGGAATGTGTCCCCAAAATAGTATATTAAATACTCTTTCCATTTTAAGGGCAACAAATGCTTACATATAAGAATAGAAATGACAAGTTGCTTGAATTCTAGTGCCTCAAACTAGATTTCACACGCAGCAGGGTATTTCCACTCTGCTTTTACAAAGCACCATGTTCATTTCTAGTGTAAATGATTACCATATTGTCACATGCAATCTTCTTGAATTCCATCTGCATATATTTTCTCTCTTAAAAAATGGTTTATTGCATTGTATTAATCTTCAATAGCATGTATAAAGCACTGGTTTCTGTTGGGTCTCTAGCAATTTGGAGATATCAGGGTTTATCAACTTCAAATTAAGATCCCGCTGTGCCAGGGGATGTAAGTGGCATTTTGCGCTTCTACAAACCTTACTCAGGTTACTTTTCTGGTGACAATCACTTTGTCTCTTACAATTAGTGAGTTGTGAGCTCTGGTGACTTAATGTATCCTACAGTATATTTGAGAAGAAACGTTTTGGCTTTGTGTGCATACTCAGGAAGTCAAAACTCAGTTTTGAAGATTAACTGGAAATGTTTTGTATTTAAAGAGTTGTATTTAATCTCAAATAGGCAACAAAGATCTTTAATAAGCATAGGCAATATTGTTTTTTTTATATATTCACACAGCTTTTCAAAACGTGTTCCTTTCTCACTTACCAGCCAAATCCTTCATACAAGATTCAGTGTGGTGTTCTTCAAGTGACTGCTCATGTCAATTCCATTGCAGGTGTGCACACACTGCATGCATGGTTGCTGGAAAACTTTTCCTCTCAGCAGTCTCTGTAGGGCTTAATTTGGTGTCCTTCATGGCCCAACCATGCACCGTGGCACATGTGATGTCTCCAGCCCTACGGTCTCTCAGACCACATCCAGCTTTTCTACCAAACATAGTTTTTTCCTTGTGTACCCACCAGGACATTTTCTTCCCAGTCTTTTACCCCAAACCAGATGGTTCTGAGGAGTAAAGGAGGTGGCACGCTATCGAAATGCGTAGGGCCTTGGCTTTTACCTAGAAAGGTCCAAGCAGTTTCGGACATTGCGACATCCATGTGTGGTGGTGGCAGAAAAGATGAAGGGGTTCCTGGTGTCTTCCCAGTGCATCTTGTTGTGGATAATAGCTTATACCTGCTTCTGCTACAAGAAGGTGAATTGAGACCCCCTGGGAATAATAAAGGCAGACTCAATGAGAGCCCAAGCATTGTCTGTGGCCTTTTGGCCAAAGTCCTGTTACAGGATATTTGTAGGGTGGCTACATTGTTCTCAGTTCATACATTTGCAACACGCTGCACCCTCATGCACCAGTCCAGGGAGGTCTCAGGCTTTGGCAGAGGGATCCTGCAATCACCATGTCCGTAGACTCCTACCCTGCCTCCTGGAAGCTGCTGGTGAGTTACCTGCAGTGGAGTTGACATGAACAATCACTCAAAGAATAAAGGACAGTTGCTTACCTGTAGCTGTTGTTCTTCAAGAGGTGTTGCTCATGTCTGTTCCATGACCCAACCTCTGGCCCCACTGTTGGAGTATGCCAGGAGAAGGAACGGAGAGGGTGTAGGAGTGGGGGCACCACATGGTTCATGGGCAGGGCCACAAAGGGTGCTGAAGCCAGCCTTACAGAGACTACTAAGGGGAAATGTTTTCTGGCAGCCATGCATGTGGCGCACACATACCTGCAACGGAATGGACATAAGCAACACCACTCAAAGAACAACAGTTGCAGGTAAGCAACAGTCTTTTTTTTTTTTTTTTTTTTTTTAATAGTTGGTGTCATCACAAAACCATCTAATATAAAGCTGGGATTCCTGTTCCAGGTGGCAGTGTCTTTAACTGTTGCAGAACATGTACAGAATCCCAAACTCAGGATTCCATCATGGAAAAAAAGGAAAAATGGATTTTCAAATATTCTCTCTTAAAATGTAAATGTGTTTTTTACTTTGTCTATACATACACATCAAGTTACTGCTTTCTGGTTTTCAAATTAGATGTTTGTTTGCTTTTCAAACAAATATCATAATGCCACTATTTTCTAAGTCTTTTTAGCTTTCAATCTGAGGAGGTTTTGTTCTGAAAAGTGAGGGAAGTCATTAGAGAATGAATTCAACGTTCTGTTTTCTGTAGCAGCAGAACATAAAACAGGTCTTTGTCTGGAAGACCCCTCTCTGATGCTATGCATCTGTCACCGTTGCACCATAGTAGCAGAACTGAGATTTGATGGGGCATATCATGAATCAAGCAATCAGAGAGGTATGGCGTTGTCAACAAGATAGGCTTTGATCAATCCCAAATTTAATTAAAGAGCAGCACCTTCCTGATTTCAAAACCAAGAACAAGGAACTATACCTAACATGTGTTTGAGATTCTTCCCCCAGCCATTAGTCATCACCACTAGCACTAAACATCACTTAAATCAAAAAGCTGCTAACATGTATATAGAAAAGTCACCGTGGCCACCTAGTCATTGCTCACCAGATCGTCAACCAACAGGGTGGGCCAGTGCCATGTCTGTGCCATGCCTAGCTCTAAAGGTAGACTGAGCTAAATGAAAGCAATTGGAGAGTTCCAAAAGGTAGTGTGGTGGCCTGATTATAATTTTCTCATGGACCTGTCGAGAGGGACAAATTAGTAAATGGCAGCATCACACGGTGGTTCCTTGAGTAGGGCCCTAATGACTATTACGTGAAGCATGCAGTCTCTTGGTCTAGATGTGTTTTAATTTCAAGCATCAGGAAATCCAGTGCTTCCTAGTTTCTACTCATAAGCGTTGAGGATGATTGATCCAATTGGGAGGTTGTATGCTAAGCTCCCAAAGTAATTCTAGAATCTCATTGAGACTTTTCTGCCAGTTTCATTTGGTATGAACAATATATTTGCATTTTCCACAAATGGAAAAGGGACTGTCAAATCCTGGAAGTAAATGTGTGGTTATGCAGATGGTGGTGGTGAGAGGGCTTTGGTTTCTTCGTGTAGGAGCTGATGCTCAAGGAAAGAGGATTACTGTACTGGGTATGGCTCTATCTATGAAGTACTGAGAAAGGCATCTTTGGCTGTCACCTGGTCATCCTGATGAGAAGAGCTTTAAACTAGGTCATATGAGGGGTGGTAACAAAAGTCTGACCAATGCACATCCAAGCTCAAGTGAGGATGACAAGGGGAAGCAGCCAGTTTCTGGAGAAAGAGTTAGAAACAACAACATTAAAAAGGCAAACAGAAAAGCATCAGAACAGTTTTCAAAACCCCGTTAACACCTGTATACAAAAGCAAAGAGTATGGGGAATGAGCTGGATGAACTAGAAGTCATGGTACATGAATGAAATTATGCCTTATTTAGCATTAAAGATATTTGGTGGGACGACTCCCAGGAGAACCAGCGTTGAAGTTTATTGCTGTTTCTGGAAGGATAGGTGTGGGAGAAAGAAGGGAAGGGGTGTTGCACTTTACATCAGGAATGTCACTTGTTCTGAGATCCAAGGGGAAGTAAGAGAGAGACCTACTGAGAGCCTCTAGATGAGGATAAAAAGGGGGGGAAAATAGCAGAGATGTTATTGTGGAGTCTGTTACTGATCACCAAATCAAGAAGAGGAAGTGGATGAGTCATTTTATAAGCAAATAAGAGGATGAGCTAGTGATAATGTAGGATTTTAACTTCCTTGCTACCTGAGAGAGACTATTACAGCAAAACATAATACGTCTGGTAAGTTCTTAACATACGTAGGGGGTCAAATTCCTGATTCAGAAAGCTTAGGAAACTACTAAAGGGTCATCCATTTTGGATCTGGTTTTGACCAAAGGGGGTGAATTAGTTGTGAATGTGAAGATGCTTGGGAATTTGGAAGTAAGTGATCCTAATCTGATAGAATTCAAGAGCCCGAAGAAAAGAGGTCGCTGAGAACAGCAAAACAAAGACACTGGACTTTCTAAAGGTGGATTTCAACCAACTCAGAGAAATAGTAGGCAAGGCCATACACAAAGACCAATTAGGAGGAAAAGTCGAAGGGCGCGGACATTTTCTAAAAGATATGCAATACAAGAGGATCAACATCAAGCTGTTCCAGTGAAGAGTAAAGGCAAGCAGCACATGAGGTCAATGTGGCAGTAGAAGGAGCTTTCTAGAAATCTAAGAACCAAAAGGGAATGTGAGGTGAGGCATGTCACTGGAAAAGGACCTTTTGGAATAGCATGTGTGCATAGGGACAAAATCACAAAAAGCTAAGGCAAGGAATGTGTTACAGCTGACAAGAAATGTTAAAGACTGCAAGCAGGGGTTTTTCAAATCAGACAAAAAAAGGAATACATGGGATGGTGTGGGTCTGCTGGTAATGGACGATGATAGGAAAGAGGTGCTCTTCAGTGTCTGCTTTTGCTTCAGTCTTCTCACATAACATGCAACCAGGTGACTAGCAAAGTTGCCATAGACGACAAAAAATATAGAATTGAATGAGCAAAAACTATATCAAAGATCTTCTGAGCAACTTGAATAAATTAAAGTCAACAAAGCCAGATGCTTTTGACCCCATGGTACTGAAAGAATTAACTGAAGAAATATCAGAGCCCCTGACAATAATGTTTACAAGCTTGTGGGTGACAGGAGAGGTGCCAGGAGTCTGAGGAAGGGCTTATGTCTAGTGCACATATTTAAAAAGGGGAAAATAGAGAAGCTGGGAAACTACAGACCAGTCAGTCTGATTTTGATATCTGGAAAGATACCAGAGCAGCGTGTAAAACACTCAGCTTGTGACTTCAAGGATGAAGGGTCAGTCACTAGCAGTCAGTATGGATTTACTAAGAACAAATCATGTCAAACCAGCTAGATTTCCTCTTTTGACAGGGTAAGTCATTTGGTGGTTGGAGGAATATAGTGGCCATAATGTACCTGGACTTCAGCAAGGCTTTTTATACAGTCACACATGAGAGTTTGATAAGTGAACGGGAGAAATATGGACTCAGTGGAGTTACCATTAGATGGATCTATAACTAGTTTAACAACCCCAAACAAAGAGTAGCTTTGCTTTGAATGATGTCAGATTGGAGAGAGGTCTCAAATGGAGTTTCACAAGAATCTGTTCTGGATCTGGTGGTGTTTAACATCTTTGTTAAAGACCTGGATACTGGAAAGCTAGCATGCATACTGATAATATTCAGAGGTGCCACAGAGCTGTGAGGGGGACAGCCAACACTTTAGAGGATAGATTCAGAGAGATCTTGGTAAATTGGAGAACTGAGCTATAGACAACAAAATGAAATTCCACAAAGACTAATGGAAGGTGCTACGTTTAGGGAACGGGGAGATTACTGTCTTAGGAGCAGCTCTGCTGAGAAGAATCTGAGGGTTGTGGTCGGTCACAGCCTCAACGTGATGATAATCTAATGCAATTTTAAGTTGCATTAATGGAGGCATAGCATGTTAGTCAAGGGAAGAGAGAGTGCCACTCTACTCAGTGCTTTTAGGCTTTGGCTGCCCTCCCACGTCCAGTGCTTGTCACCACTGCGTATAATGGATGCAGTGAATCATGGAACTGGAAAGGACCATGAGAAGCCATTGAGTCCAGTGCCCTGCACTCATGGCAGAGCTGAGAGAAACTGCAAAGGATCCAGAAGCAAACAGCAAAGATGATCAAAGGATGGAACGTGAGCCATATAAGCAAAGACTGAAGAAAGGCTGGGTGTATTTAGTTTGGAAAATAAGGAGGGAAAGCAGAGACATGGTAGCGGTCTTCAGATACTCATAAGGCTGCCAAAAATAGCGGAGAAAAGTTGTTCTTCCTTGCCACAGAGGGTAGGAAAAGAGACGATGGGTTCAGGCTACAGCATAGCAGATTTAGATTGATTCTCAGGAAAAACCTTAACTGTAAGAACAGTGGGACAATGGAACAGACTGCTTTAGGAGGTTGTAAAAGCTTACTCACCGAAGGTTTTCAAAAAGAGGCTGGGTAGCCATCTGTCTTGGCCGGTTTAGACACAGTAAATCCTGTTTCTTGGCAGAAGATTTGACTGGAAGACCCCTGTGGCACCTCCTAACTCTGCAGTTTTGTGGTTCTATAGATCTGGTGCTATAATTGTCAGTAACCATGTTCTGATCTGAGTCATCCTATAGATGTAAAATTCTTCCAATCAGATTTGTTTGAGCAGAAGCAGCCAGGATTTACTAAGCTGGTAACCATGAGGAACATTTTGCTGAACGTTACTTCATGTGAACAGTGGCAGGAGATCACAAAAAGTCTTTTTTGTTAGCATATCTTCATAGGACATCAAAGACTTTATTTGTAATGCATCAGTTGCCACATTGTCTAGGCTGAATCTGCAGCAGTTCATTTAATTTGGAACATGACTTCTGCTATTGGTGCTCTGACCCAGTATGCGTCATCTGTGGCAGGTCATGTGTTAACCTTCTGATCAATTTCAAGGGAGATATATAGAAAGATGGTTCTGAGGAACCACTTTATTGATTGTGGAGGGGGGGGAAGATCACCCTAATATACTATCAGGTCTTCAGTAGAAAATCACAAGGTGCAGACCATTTGAACTAAGTTTAGACTACCCATAATGTTGAAAAGTTTGAATAGGTCTTTGTGCATTTGGCATTTAAAAAATGCTGCTTTGGATCATTAAGTGTGTTCTCTTATGTGGCGTTTTGGGATGATAGAACTGCACAGTGCCATAGCTAGGTATTTTCTATAAGTTTTATGCTGCTGCCAAGTTTCAGAGGAGTAGCCGTACTAGTTTAGTTCAGCCAAATAAACAAGGAGTCTGGTGACACTTAAAGACTAACAACATGCAAGGCACTGAATACAACCGTTTAAAGTGGAAATCCATCAACTCCATGAAACAACTCACACAGATTCAGACATCTTCCTTTCCAAATGTAAATAATTGTATATTATACCTACTGGACTTTTTTACACTGCTGGTTAACTATAGAGTTGCACAACGCAGTTTTTAGTTTCACAGTGCTGGCAAAATCTACCTTCAGTTTTCTTCCAAAACACCCAAGAAAATTAAATTAAATTTTAAAAAAAATCAGCTCTTGCTCTTTAAATTTGAAAACAAAAAAGGTAAGAAATGTGAATGTATTCCAATAATCTTACCTCGGTCAAGTTGAGCATATACCAAAACTTTGTTTACTATCTAGGTTGCTGAATGTTTAATGCAGTGTTATTTACAGTGTTACCAAGCAAGAAGAGCTTCACGTTTTGATATCCAGTTTTACAGTCTTAATGATGATTTGCTGTAGATTTTTGCTTTTACTTTAATTTAAAATTTGAACTGAAGTGATGGATATGGGTGTGGTATGTGCCATATGTCTAAAAAAAATTCTCGTTTTTCCCCTTCAGAGTTTTAATAAATACTTATTTAATTTGACTTAATTATTTAGATATGTTCAGTAAATCAGTCTATTTCTGCACATAGTTAAAATAGCGCACACCGCACCCCCCAAGCCTCAAAAAAATTTTGCCTTTTATTGTGGAGAATAAACCATTGCTTCCCAAGATTTAGTCAGAATACTGAATGTTCTCTTTATCAGGCCTTCAAGTTTATATCCCAGAGAGATCATACGATTCTGACTTTTCAGGTGAAAGGTTAGTTCTGCAGTATACTGTGCATGCAATTTAAACACCACCAAAACTTAGTACTTATAAAGTAAGGAAAGTGGATATCTGGCACTGATATCCCCAGAAAGAGAGAGAACTTTTAACTTCAAGTTCTGTAAAAGCAGCTGTCTGCTTGTCTGACTTCAACTACAAGGTGGTTCTTTGTAGCTCAAACACTTGACATTTGACAGATACAGTACTTAGAAGTTTATAAAATATCTTCAATTTTCAATTTCTACATTAATATTTCTGGAAAGTTAAAAGATGATATTGTAGGTGACCGTGCTACCTACTATATACATTAATGAGTTCTTCATCAATAAGGAAATGTATTTTAATCTCATTTGTGTAAACAGGTTTAAATTTTTTAATTGTGTTGTTAAATTTATTGTAATCTACTAAAGGTATAGCTTTGTTTGGAATACATTTATTATGATGCTACTGTCAGGTCAGCTGCCACCACTTTGAGACATGGTTCCTGCTGTGATGGTTTTTTCCCATCCTTTTAGGCATTAATGTTAACTATGTCCTAAAATTTGCAACAAAATGTGTACAAACAGATCATTCATTTTGTTGATTACATTAATCAACAATCGAAAAGACAGATCTTTTGACAATAGCTGTTAAATGTTAGCTGACTCTATTTTTTGAGGATACATTTATGCTTTCTAAAGACATTGCTTTTTATAAATTATAGTCAGAAGGAAATAAATATGTGAAATTTCTTCCTAGAATACTGAAACTTCGGAGGTTTTTGAAATAGGAAATGTGTAGCGCAGTATATGGATTCTGCATACCAAAGGCCAAATTTTCAAGTCCCCCTGCTGAGCAAATCATTGTCATGGGTGGAAAATGTGGGAGTTTTAAGCTCTGCTGGTGGTTTCAGCAGAGTTCAGAAACTCCATAGTCCAAAAGTATTGGTTCAGTGGCCTTGTCTTCCTCTTTGCTAGTGGAATGAATAAACTCCCCAGCCCAGCAGGTCTGGATTTTTCATCAGTTGTGTTTTGAAATAAATACAGAGAAATAAAAGACCAGATTTTGTGTTTACCTAATGTTCAGATTAAAGTTTAAACACACAAAATCAGGAAACCAAAATGATTATGGTTCTGATGGTATGTAATTTCCTAACTTTAATATTATAATAGTTTATAATTTTTCTGTAGTTTTTAATGTCTGTGGTTTTGTATCTTGATAGATAAGTGTAGATACATGTTAGATGGTAACTCAGATTAACATTGTAGTGCAATACTTTGGTTAGTTTCTGGGTTAAGCATGACCCAAGCATAGTCGATGCATTTCTTTCTTCTTAAGCTTAATGAAGTTTCTGTTGCAATTAATAATAGGAGAGTAGTTGTCTCATCAGGCATGATTCTTTTCAGGCTTAGTTTCTTTCCAGTCTAGATCACAGAGCTTTAGGTGGAAGGTCACCATGTATACCTTACCTATGGAATCCAACACTTCAAAGCTTCTTCATGTTGTATATAGTTCAAGGAGTGAAGGAGACCTGTGTGGGTAAATCTGATACACTGCTCCTTCACAACCTTGTGATTGTTAGGGCACAGCTGAAGCACAGAAATTGGGACTTCCTGCAGGTGGAAGAGCATCTCTTTTCAAGTTGCTGGACCCTTCATTCGTTGCAATTGATACCATCACTTAACTCAGCAGTTATGGTGTGCCACCCACAATCCAGGCTGGGGTAAGAGAGAAAATATCCAATTTCACTGTCTCTCAGCAGAGACACTCTGCAGCTGCTTCTCCCGGTGCAGGGCTGTCATGAGAGCATGGTGGCTAGGAATCCAGAACTAACTTTTAGCTTTAAATGTTAAACATCTAATTTATGCAGTGTTAGAAGAAATGTGTGATCCAGCCCCCTCCACCACTCCCAAATCTGTTTGCCAATGTCAGTTGTGTGCATTGCTATAGCGTCTGACATTTACAGAGGGAACAAGGATATCCTAGCAGAACAAGGCTATCCTAACTAAAAGCAGAATACTATAAATGAAAAGTAAAATACAAAATGCAGCTAATTTGGGGGGGAATCCAATTAAGTGAAATTTCGTTTGGCTCCAACCCTGCTCAGCTGTTTTGGAGCTTGTACAGTGGTACAGGATCCACATTTGTTTTCTAGTTTGAAAAAAGTATAGTTGGTGTCTCTTCCTTTGTTTCCTTTATTTTCTGATGCTGATGTTCTTGACATACATTACCAGAAGGATCTTAACCTTTTCCTACCTTGCATAAGGCAATTAGCTGCCTGTTTGTTATACAGCGGTTGCTCAGCTTTGATTGTAACATGTTAATACTAAATGTCTCTTGATTTTTAAACACTAGCATCAAGAGTTTCTCATTTAAGTCCTGTGGGCTGATAATTAAAATTGTCCTAACCTCTTCTCAATTACCAATGCTTTTTTTTTTTTTTTTTTTTTTTTTTTTTTTAACTGCTGGAGGTTAGCCATCAGAAGGATAATCTTGTGGTTAGGGATTGGTCTGGAATTAAGATGCCTGGGTCCTGTTCAGAGCTCTCACAGATCTCCTGTATGACCTTGAGAAAAATTACTTTCTGCCTGCCTGCTCTATTTGCCCATCATGTAGTACAATAATAATATTTTACTAAATAATTATTTAACAAGGCATGTGTTAATATTTTGAAGTCATTCAAGTAATGTTGCTGCTTTTAAATCAAATTTTATACCACATGCAATGGTAGCAATTATTACATTACAAAAGAAGCCCTACAAAATTTGCTTTTGTTGGGAGCCAGTGTTGCCTTTATAAATCCCATATTTTAGAAGGTTGAAACATGCCAGTAAAAATGTGCTTTGCATTGAAATACAATAACTAAGGTTTTTTACTCAGAATATTTTTCTTATGTTCAGGTGGTTTATGAGATTAAAAGAAGGCAAGACTTAATTTTGCAGGTTGTAGAAGTGACTAACATTTTAGAATTGCCTATAAAGAAAACAACAAAGCTTGTTTTGTTTCACATAAATATTGTGTGAAATCAGTAGTGCACAAGATACTCAGAACCCAAACAACAGGGGCTCACTGATGTTCAAGTGCATCTAGAATCCAATAGCTGTTGCTTTCTCAGCCATCTTTCCTTAAAAAGAGTGGTTTATGAGTTAGTAGTGTTGGCAGTACACCAGTATAAGAATATTTTCTTGAGGAAGGGACAGAGTTCTTCATATTTCAGGGTGATGTGTCTTAATCTCTTGCTAAACAAAGGATTAATGATGTTTGTCAGTAGTTGCTTCCCAATTCCATCACTTCCTGAAAACACTGACAGTGGGCAAATGTCAGATCGGCAAGTGGCAGTTTTTCAGGCAAGCAGAAAACCATGGACATCCTTGACAAGATTACATAAAAGCAGTCTATTGTGAGCCCACAGTTCTCAGAGCCAAAAAGCCTGGAGATGATCTAGCTTACCAATAACATGCACAACAAATTCATAATGATCTTTTGAAGGAACAAACTGCTTACAGAACTCTTGGCTAAGGACAGGAAATTTCTCAGAGATCAGAGTCAGAAAAGTCTGTCCTATAGGGCCTTCTCTGGACCATTTGGATGAAATCTAGGGTCCGTTACATTTGGGAGAGTTTCGTTTGTCCTTCTGAGCAGATATGTGCACATGGTTCAAACCCACTCATAGAGCTCAGCTCTGAAGATCTTCATATAACACTGTGATGATGCTCCCTAAAGCATCATGCTACTTGCTCATTTTCCTCATCTCTCCAAGTTCCAAAGGAGCAGCCATGTTAGTCTAGTTCAGCAAAATAAGGATACTTTTTTCAGGTGTCTGACGAAGTGGGATCTCTCCCATGAAACCTCATGGGGATAAATACTTTTGTTAGTCTTTAAAAGTGCCACAAGACTCCTTGTTTGTTTTTCCTCATCTTTCCGAATCACTTGTCATGACTCATCTCACAGCGTGGAGCATTCAGCATGTAATGGCAAACAAAGAAATGCTTGACTGTAATGTCGAATAAGACAAATGTGTAAACACCACTATTTGAATTGATTTATATAATATTAATAGTTTGAACAAAATCATATTCATGATAGTAATTCAGAGTAAAGGCTGGACTTCTGTCCTGACTCATCTTTGTGGTGTTAAGTATCACAGGCTCTCTCCAAAACGTGACTGATCTTCATTGCTCATGCTCACTGCACATTTCAGCACAGTAGGATGAGTGAGGGATGGATTTGTTTCCTCTCGGTGAAGAAAGGATCATTTCCTGAAACATGCAGTGAATTTGCTTTATTGGATAGTGAATTTTTAAATGAATTTAACAAATATGCCTTTCATCTGCCATCTTCTCCTGTCAACATTCACATTTCCAGGGGGTGAGTGGTCTCCCACTAATACTGTGAAAAATTAATCCTTTGGGAAGATTATTTCTGCAAAACAACCCAGTGAAATAAAAACTTATATGCTTCATTGTTAACTTTCATGAGTCCTTTCAGGTATTCAGCAATCACAAGCTAACTGGAAAAGAGATCTTAAACAGAAGTGGTTTAGTGTTCCCTACATATAAAATAGTTTGCATTGGGGTCTTACTCCACAAAAGTGACTGAAGACAATCATTCTGATGTGTATCCTTTAGTGACAAGACTACATTTTTGCTTGAGGCATGCAAAAATATCTCAAGCTACAGCCTCAAACAATAGGGAGATTCGTGTTGTCAACGAAAAATCCTTGTAAATTGCCATTGAAGGAAGGAAAGGCAGTCAGTAGTTGGGCTTTCAGTTGGGGCTTTCTGTACATGACAGGCTAGCTTTGTGATTTATAGGCTGTAGGCATGAGACTTGAAAGATGGTAGATGCAATGGAAAGAGAATACTCCTGAGGCTCTTTCATCTGCATCCAGCTCAGAGGTCTCTTTTAATTTCCTCAAGTGCAGCAGGTTAATTGAAACCCTCTACAGCTTGAATGTGGAATCCCATTCAGCTAAACACTGACCAGCTGTCCAGGACAGAATTCCAAGTTCAGATTTGACGTACACGTATCTTAAAAAATATTTTCACCTTATTTCTCTATCTCCTTCTCCTCATACAAAACCTCTCCTTTCACTCCTCCACCCCCAGTAGCGAATTACTTATCATGATTGTTATCACTAGTTTTGTCTAGTTTCTTGCCCTAAGTACTGACACCCATACATCCTTTCCTGACTCCAGCAGCAGCTGCTGTGAGCACCAATCTTTGTGTGTCTGTGGCATCCCCTTAGCTTGAGTGTGAGGCAGAATGGGAATATAAAGAGTTTGATAAACATGCATGGGGAGCACTGTAAAGAGACATTGTAGAGCATTGGCTTTCACATCCACAAAACCATAGCTCAGGAAAATGGGTCTGAAATGTAACTGTAGTAGATGGTTTTAATGTAGTTCTTCCCTCTTTTTAAATAAAAAGGTTGCTGTTTTCACCTCTGTATTTAAAACACACATACAGTAGATGAAAGTGTCCAGCTATTTTTTTATTATTCTGTCCAACAGCTATAGATGTCTTTGGTCTTCAACAGTAATAGCATCATAAAAGTTCTGAAATGCACTCTTTGGATTCAGCCTTCTTGGTTCATGGTGAAGATTCCTGCTGCAGTCAAAGCTGTTGGTGTTGTTTTCGTCATCGGTCTTTTCTTTTTCTGTTGAAACTCGTGGTGTTAATTGTGTTGCCTCTTCTGCTCTTTAATTGATCCCTTTCACAGTTTCTGCTTTTGTAATGTCTGACTTCTTGCCACTTTGGAAAATCAAAAACCAAATTAATCAATCTCCTGCGTCCTGAGAATAAGACCGCATTAGGGAGCTAGACTTGACAGAAAGTCTAATTTCACTTTGAAAGCCTGTTGGAAAATTTTAACAAGAAGATGCAAGAAAAATGTAAACCAGATCAAGCCAGACTTTGGTCTGTGGAGAATAGCGTCACCTGTTGAGTTTTTTTTCAAGTTTTGTAAATAGATGATTTGACAAAAATATAAAATAAATCAAAGATAAATGGGTAGCAAAGGTCAGAATATTCTTGTTTCCATTTTAAATTGTTACACAGGAGAGACGGAGTTGTGTCTGAATGGGAACCATGGTCCAAGTAAGAAGCTCCATTTTCCTGTTTTATCTCTCATCTCATCCTTTGTGTTGTATCTCTTTTGTCTGTTTCATGTTGCCTGTCTCCCTATGGTCTCACCGCACCGCCCACACATGCGTAAAGACACTCATTTTCTATCCCCTCTCTCATTCCTCTGTTAGCACTTTAGACATTGGGATTCAGACAATTTCACTGTCCTACAAAACCTGTACCAGAGGACAGTAGGAAGGGAACGGCTTTGAAGTAACCTCACCCTCCACAAATCCCGTAGGAGGACTCTTGCATTGTCCTTAGCTGTGGAAAATTGAATTATCTTTTTCTTCTGAGCCTGGAGCATGCACAGTTCTGAATAATAGAATCCATAAAGAAACATAATACAGAGGACTTGATTTTTAATTTTCTATTTCACAGCTGTACAGTACTGCGAGAGGGTCTCAGAAATCCATTAAGGACAGTAGATAACCTTGGTCTGAAGCTCAACATACCAAGGCCTAAGTGGTATCCACAGGTGCCCTCTACTGGATTGCTTAAACAAATTTAATCTGAGGAGGAAAGTTTGATTATTGGTATCATTTCTTCCTCTTAGTGCTGTTTTGGGTGAAAAGGGACACTTTGTCCCTTTCCCCAATTTTTCTAATATAGATCAAGTGATGTGAGTAGTATAGTAAGACTAGAATTTCCTAAATATGTGTATTGGGATGTGATTGACAGTATATACATAGGTAGAGTAAGGTCTGAAGTACATATGGGTACACTAAGTGTGTTTATCCATGTGAGTTTGGGTTTGATCTTGTTCATAACAAGAGAGTCACACAGTTTGTGTCAGACTTAAGCCACTACAGCCATAATATTATGCCAGTGTTTTAAAGAAAAATGCAAGAATTTTTCAATAATTCATTATTTTTCATATCCCTCTGCCTGACATGTCAGGAGCATAGGTTACCACATGCCAATTGCAGAGGACTAAGGGGCAGCCATAAAAACTCTTAAAATAACCTAAAATAACTTTCCTATAAATGTCATGAAGTTCACTAGTTTTGGACTTGGGGGGGCGGGGGAGTGAAGCCTGTATTGTGTGCCAAATAGAAAAATTACTCTACTTTTTTTTAAATTAAGCTTGTAGTATTTCATGAGCATGTAGAACTGAAAACTGAATTGATATGCAGTTGTTAAAGGGAGATTCCCAGTCACACATCTGCAGTGCAGTGTCAGTCCTGCCTCCTGTTTCATGGATTTGTTATGAGGAAGAAGCTTTAAGAACCCTCTTCACAAATCTCAAAGTATTGCCTGATTAGGGCTAACAGCTGCATCAGCCCATGTATCAGGTTTCCAAGGGGAACATGAATACTGGGGCGTATCCATCCACAGGCAACTAGTGTATGTTGTGGTCAACATCAAGTGCTGGCCAGGGGTGCACAGTGTTCATTTTCAGAGGAAAAAGTGCTCTTCAGTGCCTGTTACCCCGCTTGTCATTTACAGATCTGCCATCAGATTTCTAAAGCAAAGGATGAACTGCCAGCATACCTGACTCCTTAGCACGATAGACAGGACACGAGTTAGTCCCTAATATCATTTAATATAGATATATCCTCCTGAAAAGGATGACCATCATCAGGCAAAGCCGCCAATACCGGCCATCAGAAACTGTAGTGCTAATGATGGGCTGGGCAGATAATCATGGGAGAGTTAATTGTAAGGTTTGATATGGCATCTTGTCAGTAGAGATAAGTTGTCACGTTTTCCACTTGAGCTGAAACTAAATGATTGTAAAATAAGTTATGAGTGTCCTTGGGCCTGTCTGCCAGAATGATGGCTAAGAATACATTCCTGGCCCATCAGTCTCAAGCAGCCTGCTTGATATTTATGCGAACTGAATGTTATTTTATTCCCCCTCTAGTCATGCTTGTCAGCTTCCCGAGTGAAAAGTGAAACTGCTTCTTTGACTCATACTTCAAGTATTGAAGCTCAGAGAGTCTGCAGATTGTTATTATTATTACTAGTATTATATATTTTTTTGGGTGTGCACTGAACATTGATGCCCGATTGGGAAGAACTAATGGCTGACATTGAACGTACAGGATGGCTGCAAAACAGCCCATCCCAACTCAGTGAAACGCATCTTATGAGTTCTAGTGCCTCTGTCAAAGCTGGTTTAGATGTGGAGTAATGAGGCGCTTGCTTTTTTAATTTGGCGTGCCTTTTTCTTTTCCTTTTTTCATATTTAATAGCATCGGCAGTGATCGTCTGTTCTCATGCATGGTAATTGATACAAAATAAAATGCATTATTTGTATTCAGTAAGGAGTACGAAATTGCATTCAGTGGGCTGATGCTTGAACTCATTTACACTTTTCCGAAGCTGAGTTTTCAGGAGCCCCATTTTCAATTTGAAGAATACCTTGTCAGGCAAGAGAAGTAGTCAGAGATTGGAAAGCACAGCATCTAAGCCTAGTACGTTTTGATTGCTCATATTTTAAACCAGTAGAATGTTAAATAACTTTCATCTTCAAAAGGTGATGTCTGAAACTAGAATACAGGGCTTTAATAACCATATAAATTCATTATCCGTTTACCAGAGAGTCACTTTTTCTTGGTGAGGAGGAGAGAAAGATCTCAGATTCCACTTCAGAACAGTTTCACCCAACAATTGTAGGTTATTATCTGAAAAGGGGTTTTGAATCAGAAGAATTTACCATAGCAGACTAATTCTCCAGGTCTCAAATACAAGCATGCATTTTTGAAGGACAAAACAGTCTTTCCATCTTAAAACAGATCACTTCTACATAATTCAGCTATCTTCAAGAAATTAAACTATGGCAAAACGAATATACAGAATTACATTTTTAAAAAAGCATCTGAGTGAAACAATCCTTTGCCTTATTACAGAGTTGGGGGGGTGTTATATTTTCAGTCATATTTTCTGTTTAACCAGGCTAAATCTGGGGTGGAAGGGGACCCAGTCCTCATTTCCAGAAGCCTAGCAATGGTAGTGCACAAACAGAGATGCAGGATAATCCTTCATGTACAATTTTTTTATCACTGTATTGTTCCATCTACCTATTAAATGTCAAAGTATAATATATCATCACTGTCACCTTAATACCCACTGAGAGGAGTACGGCAATTCATACCTCTGATGGATTGTTTTGGACTCTCTGCAAACTCAGGCAGGCAAACTCTGATCAATTACAGTCAGGTCACCTTTGAAGTTTGTCTTTGCAATCAAAACTAAATACCTGTTTTTAAAATTAAAGCTGGAATTCTGGGGAACTATTTAGGCCTGTCTGTGCCTCCCAGCTAGTCATCCTTGCATTTCCAGGGGGATGTTGTAAAACATGAACAATCCTTGCAGACTCAGCATGCTTTCCAGGGTGTAGACTCAACCTTCTCAACAATGTATGTTTTTACCCAAGCTTTGATTCAGCATTCAAGTGAAAATGAAGTTAGGACATTTTGTCCCTTGTCTTATGATTTTGGAACTGCCACAGGTGCTAGAGAATATTAGCAATCACAAGAGCATCTGTCATGATTTGTACTGTGAATACTCACATTTAAACACAGTATTATCTTCTTTTTTTTAGCAATGTCATCTATATACGATGTCCTAAGTACAGATCATTTCTGATGGCAAACATAGAGGAAGACATACAGAATGAGCAAGATTTGTCTGTTAACTTCACTAATTTGGTCTTGCATCTTGTCTGTTTCTCATCTTTTTTATCCCTTTTATTTTTGGTGCATCTTCTCTCAGGATCAAGTAGAGAAGACAGACAAAATGCTCCTTACCCCAAATGGATTTTAAATCTTTTCGGGAGTATCAACAAGTTTTAATGCAATATTTGTTTCCTTATTTCTTAACATTTGGAGAAATCAAGGTAATTAAAATTGTCCTGCTTCAATCACCTCTTCATACAGATACTTGGGTCTGCAGTGCAGTAGATATGTATCCAAAATTGCCTCATTTAAAAATAGTCCCCAGACATGGAGAAAGGAATAGGAAGGCTTTTACAGGAATTTTTTTTAAATCCCTGAAATATGCCTTTGTAATTTGTCACCCATGGCTTTCTTTCAGTGTTTTCAAAGTAGCCTTCAATTAATAATTAACCCTTTATTCAGTAACCGAACAGATATTTTCTTATAAGGCATTTCTTAATCTTTTTTTTTTAAACACTAAAAACTAGTTTGATTTTTGTATGAAAGTGCCGAATCAGTCTCATTGCAGTGTTACTGTGGCTGTTTTGGACCTTGGATATGAGAGAGACAAAGTGGGTGAGTAATAACTTTTATTGGGCCAACTTCTCGTGGTCAAAGAAACAGGCTTTTGAGCACCATAAGAGCTCGTCTCCTGTGAATCCAATCCAGTAAAAAATATTACCTTGCCTGCCTTGTGTGTCTCAAATTAGCAGTAAGCAGTTTGAGACATTGAATGTAAGAGTTTGTCTTTGTTCTTGAACACAGAGAAATTCTAGAAGTCGTACAGTTTTCTTTAATCTTCTAGAATATTCTTTACAGTCTGCGGAATGTTATAGGGAGTAGATAGAAACCAAATTCTGCATATTTAGTACTGCTTAGCCAAGAAATTGGTTAAATTGAGGTCATATTTACCCTTAATCAATGGTTGGATGAAGTACTCCTCACAAGTACATCCTCAGTGGAAAAAAAAAAAACCACCACCCACAGATTCAGAGAAAAAGGACAGTAAAAGTGTTTGTTTCACCATGGAATGCCTTCTCGTAATTAAAACTGTGGTTAAATGACATTCCTGTGTGTGTGTGTGTGTGTGTGTGTGTGTTTGAAGACACATGAAAGAGAGAGGCAAAAATTTAGCTACTGTTTTAATTTGAACTTTACAAAATTCTTTGGGATCCATATTTGTAATTAGATCCTTATCAAAATTGCAAGGGGGAAGAATATATACTCTGAATTAGTGTGTTAGGGCAGAATGGCTAATTTTCAATATGTTTTTTTCCCAATTTTCTTTATGTATTGTGCCGACTAATTTACAAATAATAGAACAGATGAGTTTCATGCAGTACTTATTACAAATATATAGTCTCTTCACATCCCTGCTCTGACTTTTATGTGCTTTAGATGTCTTACATCCATTGGTGGTTGATTGTGGTGATCCCTTCAATCAGAGGGTCTCAGTTCTTCAGTGGGTCTTCTAGTGCAAGTCCCCCTGCCTATGCAGTGTCCCATGACTTCATCAATGGAATTACTTTGGATGTCAGTGGGACTACACATGGTTGAGAAGTCCTCATTAGCAGATCCAGTTGTGGGTTTGTCACATGAGACTATGGCCCAAGGATAATGAATTGCAGATTATATTATTTTACTTTATTCAAAGGAAAAGGCTTTAAAATCTATTTCAATCCATTGTATGTCACTGTAAAAGATTATTACATTATTTTTTCTGTATTCTTTCCAAAAATATGTTAGAAGATTAAAGTTGCAAAGCAAGTACTCAGAAATTTTAAAAAATAGCAGATTTAAGGTTGCCTATGCAAATCTTATATCAGTTTAAAAATCCAAAATGGCAAATATAGGTAGTATTACTGGTCACTACTGTTCCTTGCACTTTTTGGCTTTCAGTTTTATAGTGCTAATGGTTTTCTTATGTTATGAAATATGTGGTCATGATGATAGTTTTGTACTATATAGCTGACATATGTACTGAGTTGCAAAATCAACTGATCAGAGGGATTTTTCCCCTTTCTCAGTATTTGCCGTTACGTATCAGAGAAATTTGGTCTGAAGAATTAGTATACTATAAATAACTCACATGTGCTTTAAAAGTAATAGAAAAATTTTAATAGTTGTGCTTAAGGATAAGATTGTTATCACAGAGGTCACAGATTGTGACTTTCAGAGACCTCCATGACATTTTCTGCTTTAGCCCTGGGCTAGTGGGGCCCAAAAGCTCACGACTACTGTGGAGGGGACCTGCAGTTCAGAGTCAGTGGGTGCCATAAGAGCATCCTGCCTCTGAGCCACTCCGGTGCCAGATGCAGGTTGGTGTCTCATTCTCACACGCTCACTTTTACTCTCACTCACACACAGGTTTGGGCTATCATCTGCCTTTCCCCCTCAGTCATCCCTCCTCCACACCCCTGTCAGCCCATTTTGCCACAGCTAGTAAAAGTCAAGGGTAGGTTACAAGCTTCCATTAATTTTTGTTTGTTGCCTGTAGCCCATCTCTGACAACTGTTACAAAATTTTAACTTCAGTCATTCTGTTTTATATCATCTCTCTCCACTACATTCCCCACCCCTCAAGTACGTAACTGTTGGATCTAGAATAGACATGCTGGAACAGGAATGTATTCATGCAAATATGAGAGATGGCATAGCTGCTGTATTTGCATAATCTGTCATTGATTGGCTGGATACAAAGGGTCTGGCATGATATATTTGTGTTTGTAGAGTTGTAGCCGGTTTCTTCGAGGACAGGAAACAAAGGGTAGGAGGGGTAATATAGTTCACTGGACCGATTTCTGTTTTAACAGAACTTGGACTAATAAAAGATAGTACCTCACCTATGCTGTGTGTCTAATGATTTATTTAATTATGGAGGAGGAAACTGTTTGATGTCATTACAGCTTAAAAAACTGCTTGTGCTATACTGAAGTACCTAAAGTCATGGAAAAGTATTGAGAAAGTTCAACCAAAGTCCTGTGGCACCTTTAAAGACTAACAGATTTCTTGGGCATAGGCTTTCATGGGCTGCGCTCAACTTCGTCAGATGCATCTGTTGGCCTTTAAGGTGCCACAGGACTTCCATTGTTTTTGCTGTATACAAACTAACATGGCTACCCCTCTGGAGCTTAATGAGAAAATGCAATTTTTTCTAATAGACTGACTGAGTATGCACGTATCAAGCTCATTTTCATTATTGCATGGGGAATTGACATTCATAAAATCACAGTTAGCTTTTTTAAATAATTATACACATTGAAAAGAAAAGTTGCTCTATTTTTCCCAACCCTGCTATTTTTTTTATCTTCCTCTGGTTACCATTGTTCCAGACAAATTAACAATACTCAATGGAAGCATGCAGTAATCACATATTTTCTCATTTTCTGGTGTAAACTGAATGTTTTCTGAAGCATGTCTCTTCCGTGTTGAAGAGAATATCTGGAACTAATAAATTAATCTTCCACCTTTTGTCCCGGTTGAATTCCCATTAAAATAAATGGAAAGACTTCCAGGGACTTACTGGGAGTTGGATCACATCCTTAGGTTGCAAGCAAATATTTTTTACAAAAGGTAGTGATTTTCCTGAATCTTTTCGGCTGTTAAGTTAAAAAGAATCTGAATGTGTCCTAAAATAAATGGCCATTAGCAGTACAGAACTATAATCTCTCACAACATTATTATTTTGGCAGGATCTTTCAGGCACTTATTTAAAATTATGCCTTGTTCATACCATTTTTTCATGTTGTCTCTTCTGTGTCAAATTGCAGATACTGGTTTGGGAGATTCTGTGTGTTCAAGTCCAAGTATATCCAGTACCACAAGTCCCAAATTGGATCCTCCTCCCTCCCCTCATGCCAACAGAAAGAAACATCGTAGGAAGAAAAGCACTAGCAATTTTAAAGCCGATGGTATCTCAGGCACTGCTGAAGGTAAGCTTTCTATGCTGTCAGGCGGTTCAGATTCCCAAAGTGTTCTGTCGCTGTCCTGAAAGCCTCCAAGTGTTCTCTTGAATCTCCATTGTTGGATACTACTACAACTTGATTGCTAGATTTGTATCTTTAAAGCTGAGCAGAAACACATGTAAAGCAAAATTCAGCTATCCAACCTTTTCATGAAAAGCTGAATGGCCCAGAGACAGCACAAGAGACAAATTTCTATGCTCTTAGAATCTTGTTTCATCGAATGGTGTTTGCTTTTACAAATGTCCTCACCCTTTTACTCAGTCATATGCATGTATGTCTGTCATGAGTAGTAGCACAGATGAGGTTTGACCTTTTTTAAGTCAAACATGAGTTAGTATCTGTTTAGTAGCAAATGAATCTTAAGTTACATACCTCTCCATTAAGCATTGTTTAACTCCCATATTATCTTTGCTCTTCACTCACATTCCATGTTCCAAAGCCAGTAATCAATGCTTTTGATGCCTGCTATTATTTGTTTGATTATTCATCTGCTTGTGGAAAGATTTGCAGTATTTGGAGCAATAAGGGAAAGGCGAGAGTTAAGTGTTGGGGTTAAATTTTAAGAATGAGAAAGCCTAAAGAGCTGTTTTATTTCCTTAGTTTAACTTAATATTTCTAATTCTGTCTGTGCTAGTAGTTCCGTATTCTGCTGAAGAGAGAGCAGTGTATATACAAACACAAGGTAACTAGATCTAATATAAAAACATTCTTATATCTGTAGGAGAAAAAAGAATAGAAACATATTACTGCTCAACTGAATGAGTGCGGGGAGGGGTGAACAAGAGTAGTTGGAAAGCATAGAAATTGGGAGGTCAAAAGGGAAACAGATGAATAACAAGGTGGAAGAAGAGGAATCTTAAGAAAAGGATATGATTGTGAGCATTAGGGGGTATAAGCGGCTAATTAAATATCAGAATACAGGGGCAGGTTCTGGAGAAGGGATGCCAGTTGCAGCCATCAGAGGACATTAAAAGTAGAAATAGGATAATAGTTTACACTTGGGAAGAGACATACTAAATACTACTTAGTTATCTTTATTTTCCATTTACTTCAATTTCTCAGTTGCACAGCTATCATCTTTGGATTATTATTAATTTTTTTTATTTCCATATCTGCATGAGTGAATTCTTTGTTTAGTACATTGGCTTTCTTCATAGTAAAAAAAAAAACAACAAGCAGTTGTGTGACACTTTAAGACTAACAGATTTATTTTTTGCATGAGCCTTTGTGGGAGAAGATCCCACTTCCTCAGATGCTTCGCTTTCTCTCCATGTCGCATATCTTTCTTGTTGGAATCAACCTAGTTTATGGCCATGGAAAGCCAAATTCTTGTTTAGACTTTCATTATTTTCTTGAGGTTTTTTTCTATTCTATGTTACGCGTCTGCCTTATTTGCACACCCCAGACGAAACCTAATGATGGGGTTTTTCAAACGAGATCAAAATTGGCTGACGTCAACTTCCAGTTGAGATTAACAGAGGTTTTGCTATTGCTTTCAATGAGAATTGAGCTCAGCCTGTGCCAAAGTCATTTGAAAAATCTCACACATTATTTCTTAAGGGAAGAAGAAAAGATTAAATATCTCCACAGATCTTCGGTGTTCCAAGAACCAAATCACATGTGTTGGTGAGGAGAACAGTACTGAAAAGAAGGGAATGACTCATTTGTCCTCATTCCCTGTCCTCTTCATGTCCACATAAATCGGGATTTCTGACCTCACAATAAGTGTGGTCTCTCTTTTTTTTTGTTGTACCGTTAGTTTCAAAATATGACGATTTTTTTTTCTTTTCAGTTTTTGTTTTTCAGGTCTTAGTCATAATAGTTTTCTTAGTCTGGAATCTATGAAGTTTAGATTTTGCTGTTTGGTGTTGTTGGCTCATTATGGCTGAAGGCGACTGTGGCATTGAAACTGGTTTCACTCACACACAAAATGGGTGTCTGATTTGCCCTCAGTCTGATGGGGTACAAGAGAAATACCTCAAAATTTCTCATGTGCGAGACCTTGACTTCCTAGCCTGCAGCCTTTTTGACTGCAATTACAAGTCTTACCTCTTTCTATCTGAAAGTCTTAAAGCACATTCAGAAGGACAAAATGTGATTGTGAAGTATTAGAAGATGCTACAGAACCTTTGATAGCTGCCCATAAAAGTACCAGACAGCCATTTTTACAGTTTTCATGCCTCTCCACTGAAGCATCACCACATATTGTTCATCCACTTCTGCATACAGCCTCCGGCTAATTTCTAGGTTGGCACTTGTATGGTTTTGGACACTTAACACTGTGTGACACCATTTAGCCAGCATAAGCACAGAAGCAATAACGTGTCCCCTGAATATCAACTGTGAAGTGGTTCCGCTTCCTGTAGAACCCTCCTCATGAGTCAGAGTAACCCTCAATACCTTCGTCTGAACACCTACCCTCCTGGCTCATTCTCTAGGTCTTTAGTATGTTTCAGAGCAAATGCCCAATCAGTTAGCCTCTTAAAATAAGACTGTCTGTAGTCCTTATTTGTTCAGCCTCTTCATCAGAGCCCGAAGAAGATGAAAAAGGAGTGGGTTTAGTCCACTTGCGTTATTTACTTGTAAAGAACATCTCACAGATACTATCTGCAGTTCTGGATACAAGGGATATAGTATTGTAATAAAGTATGTGGTGTTTAAATTATGCTTCAGCATTGAGGTGCAGGGGTGAGGGAGTGTCTACTTAGTTACATTCATTTGTAGTGGCAGATCATCTTTCTATTCAGGTATCCAGATTCAGGGCTTGATATCATTAGTCGTTGACAAGACTTTTTTTTTCTGTTTTCCTCCCTGAGGTTTCAGCTCATCAGGACAAAGCTAATTCTTCATTTTGCTTACCTTTGTAGAAGTGTCCTGTGGGACAGCTTTGTAGATTTGGATCAACCTATTTAATTACTTCATCACCATTTGATTGTCCATCAGGGCCAGCTAGTACATCAGGTACATTACAGCTAGCTTCAGAAAATTCGCTCTTCAGGCCAGCATACCACTCAGATTCCATACCCTCAGCAAAGGTCTGCTTTTGGAGTAACCTCTTTAGGCCTGGCTTTCCACTCAGTATTTTCTCAGCTTTCAGTAGCTTCATCATAGGGGTGGACTTAAAACTTACGAAGTCCCATGAAGTTCAAGTTATACATGAATGTGTTAGAAATTGCTTCCTCCTGGGAAGAATTTGCTGTTTGTGTAATAGCTCCAGTGGTAATATATGGAAGCAAATGGGGGTGGGGGGCGGTTTAATCAATTAAATTTGAAATTTCAGTAGATTTCCTCCACAAAGTCACCCTTACCATTCTTCTTTCCCTGCTTCTTCACAACTTCTGACTCCCATGCAGAGAGGGAAGACCTTGACGTGCTTCTCTTTCAAGCCTTTATTTTGCATTGATGCAATAAAAGGCATTGTGACATGAAGCCCACTCACAGAACTAGCTTATTTCAGCATCCCTAATGAGCAGTATAGCTCATGGGTTTAAGATGCATAGCTGTGAAGAAGCAATACTTTTGGAGAACTCCAGTTCCTGGTAAGAAAAGAGGTACTGTTTTTTAAATAAATATTATCCCACACATCCAACATGTATTTCCCCCTTGTCCCCACACACGCTCAAACCAGAATGGTTCTTGGAGAAGGGGGGAGTAGGAAGATGTTTTCCTCAAACTCAGTATGCAGAATTAACAGGATAGCTAATACTGTACAGTATATTAGTGAGATGAAAAACTTAAAAAATACTGCATTTATTCAAATATACAGCATATTATATGCGGAAAAGAGTCTGAAAAACAAATCCAAGTGTTACATCTGACATTTCATAGTCTAGCCTTTCCTTTCCATACCCCACATGACTCCAGATCAGACTTGTTCATTAGTGCTACAATTTATTTATATGCTAAGTGTGCTTAGCTCTGTAGAAGATGCAAAATGTAGATATTTCCTCTTACAGGAAGTTATTCAATAAATATAAAGTTAGTACATTTATAAGAAGATACACAGTACAGAGAAATCCATTATAGCTAGAATGGCTTTAAAAGAAACAACCCACAACCTGTATAATGAAACCCTGTATGAATGAGGCAAATGCAAGTATGCTGAGACCTCTTCCATTACACAGATTTCTAACAGGAGCAATAATGTGTGTGCGTATGTGGTTGGAGGAGAATGAATTTTTCAATTGAAGGGGGGGAATTATAGTTAAAATTGCTCACGCCTTCCTATATTGTGCATATTTGCAGTGTTATTGTAGCTGTGTTGGTCCCAGGATAGGAAAGAGACAACGTAGGTGAAATAATATCTTTTGTTTGACCAATAGAAGTTGCTCCAAGTAAAAGATATTTACTCACCCACCTTGTCTGTCTTCATAGTTCAGCATCTTTGTAGTAGATGCAATGGTACTCAGTGTTTAACTGCCAATGCTCATTTTAACTGCACTAGCAGTTAGCCTCTCAGGGGCTCCCAGTTTCTGACAACAAAAGGTTAAAAGTGCCGAGTCTAAAGATCTTTGGTACGGGAAAGTAAAGGGTAGTATTCTGATTCTGCAAGAGTATGGAGGAGTCCCCTGCATTCCCTGTCCCAGGAGCATGTTGCATATCTTTGTTGGAGATCAGCATTATGTCCTGCTCAGAAATCTCTTCAGCAGAAGTCACTGCATTTGTATTCCCTTCTTGCAAGAAAGAAGATATTTAATATGTTTTGACATGTTGCTGCATGCTGGAATTTGTAACCTTTGGGCTCAGATCTGTTAGATGTCGAGATTATGTCCAGATTATGGTGCTGAAAGTAATAATGCCTAAAATTGAGTAAATTTACTAATGTTTAAAATGTAAAGGTCTTTCCAGTCACATCCAAATAGGAATATTACCGTGTTTTTATGGGTAAATAATCATTCAGCATATGGTAACCTTGCAAAAGTTCTTTCTGATAATCATTTCTTACCAGTTGTCATAATTGTTAAATATTCATAATTTTAAATTCACTAAATAGGAGGAGAAGATGCACAGCATTACTGAAGAACTTCTCTTATTTTAGTAAATGAGTGAGCATTGTTTTGTAGTTTTGCAGACACAATGAATTAAATAATTCAGTTAAAATTCAGGGAAGGACATGACTCCTGGCAAGATGATAAGTTCTGATCATATAATACCAGAATGAAGGTTGGAGATAAATAAGTGGGATGTGCCAAATTGTTCACAATACTTGATTCGACTTCACACAGAGAGGTAAAGTTATTTGTCAGAACTGATTATACATTATAGGGTATGTGATAATTGCCATCTTATCAAGACAAGCAGTGTAATTTGAAGTAAGTGCCTAACACATTGACCTGGGGTATTTAAATGTAAAGAGGTATCTTGGTTTCCAAAGTAGAAGAAAGCAGATCAGTATATGTATGTAAACCCTTATGCAATATTGCATTTTGTAATCGGGGATCAAGGTCTACAGTGAGGATGTGAATACAGAAGGGCAAATTTGAATAGTGCTATTTTAAATTAGAACTGCACAATTCAGTAAGATGGATAGTAGCAGAAATGTAATGAGGGGTTTTTTCTTGCATCATTGCTTCTGTTTATCAGTTTCTGATAGGGCTTACAGTCTCTTCCAGGGACTGGATGAGATTTGCTACTACAGAAATTTAAGCAGCCTCATGCTGCACTTTCTAAGGCAATCAGTATCATCGGTATGGATATCTTCTATAAAGGAGTCATCAAATCAGATCTCTCTCTCTCTCGCTTTCTTCATGAGCTCACCTGGTACCATTAGAGTGCCGCTCCAAAGATCTGCATTTTCTAACGAGCCAGAGTCTTCCCCCTGAATAGGTACAGAACACCCATCGATACCAAGATTGTTGGAGATTCTCATGGTCTCCAGAGCTCCGTGTCTCTCCAGAACCTCCAAATTCTTCACGAGTTTCAGAGTTAGATAGGGCTCGCCCTCTAGACGTTAAGGAGGATAATCTGATTCACATGTCTGGATCCAAGATTCACCTACCTACTGTCAGAAGAGCTTCCTCTTTTAGACTTACAGGGAGAAGTACTGTATATGTGAGAGATGTGCTGCTTCTCCTCCTCCAAAGCCCCTTCACTGGCTAGAACAACACACTCAAGCTGCCTGCTCTCAACAGTTTTTGCAAGCCCTCAACTCCTCATCAGGATAGGGAGTCACCTGCTCCATCTATTCCCTCAGTCGCAAGAGAGAAGCTGAGGAGCAAGAGGACAGAATGGGTAAGGAAACTGCTCCACTAATCAACATCTCATCTTCTCCGCTTGAGGCTATAATGCCACCTCTAGCTTTCAAGATTCATGATTTCAAGCCATTCCAGGACCTAGTGAAACGAATGGCAGACTTAGTGCAGATCCATTTAAAAGAGATCCCTGCAATTTAGCCATCTAAATCAGAGCACTCATGGCATACTGATCGCACCAGCTACTCAAAATTCTCTTTTATTGAACACCAGCTGAATACTGGTAGCCGTTTCAGGACATCATCTCTAATATGATGGTCGGTTGACTAGAACATTACTATAAGCGTCTTTGAATGAGGATGATATGGCAGCTTGTTTCATCTCCACAGCGATCATGTGACAAGCCTCAGCTACAGCTATCAGGATTCACTAAGAAGGTTCAAAATATTTTTGAGGACATCCCTTTTGGGATGAGGCAACTGGCGAGTTATTGAACACCTTAAAAGACTAAGGAGATCTGTGCAACTGCAAGCAAATGAAAATTTAGTAAATCTTATGTGTCACATACGCCCCAATTCTTGGGTTTCCAGAAACCTGCTGAGCCATTTAGAAAGAGACCAAGGTTTCAGAGAAAGAGAGCATCCACTACATCGCCTTCAACCACATTCATTATCAAATAAGCAACTGGCATAGTCCAGTCAAGGGTCTGGAACAGCTCACTTTTCAGTTCTAGAACCGCATCAGTTAACCCACCTCTGGGAACTCTCTCTCACACTTCCAGATGGCATGGGAGTAGTTTACTTCAGACAGATGTTTTTTGGAGGTTGTAAGATCAGATACTCTTGTCTATTTGATATTTTTCCAATCACCCCACGTTCCTTTCCCCTTACCTAACCATCATCTGGGCCCATTGTTATGATTGCTTACTGAGATGTTTCCTACACTTAAAAGTAATAGAGCCAGTTCTGGCTAAGCACAGGGGGAAAGGTTTTTACCCCAAGTATTTTCTAGTTCCTAAAGAGAATGGAGGATGCAGGCTAGATCAAAGACTCCCAAACCATTTTGTGAAGCCTCAGATGTTTGGGATGGTGACTCTGGTAGCAATAATTCCATTGTTCGGTCAACAATTGTTGGGCAGATTGATTTTTTTTTTTTTTTTTTTTTTGGCCTGCAAGCTGCGTAATTTCATGTCATGATTCACCCTCCCCACAAGAGATTTCTTCAATTTATGATTGGTTGAGACCATTCTCAGCACCAGGTACTTCCTTTTGGCCTTTTTTTTACCTCAAGAATTTTCTCCAAAATGTTAGCAATGGTTAATACCTTTCTGCATCACCTGGGCGTAATAGTCTTCCCAGATCATGACAAGTAGTTGGTGAAAGGCCAGTCTTACAATGAAGTAACCCTTCAACTAGCTGGAGTCAGCAGACACAAGAGTGATGTTCAGTCTCTAGGGATTCCTTTTAACGCTGCAAAACAGAACAGGCTCAAGCCCTCACCCAAGAAAATTATACACTATCTCTGTGCAAGAGGCAGGACTTCTCTCACAAGCCAAGAGTCTGAGTATAGAAAAGAAAACTTTTGATAAAAGAGGGGAAGATCCCAGTATTAGCTTGGGGAAACACCACAAGCATGATTTGCGGGCATGTAACCATGAGATAAACAATCACCCCGGAGTATATGGAGCAGTGTCTTTCACCTCAGATCAACTTTGTGGTATGAAAGTTTGACAAATGTTCCTTTAGTGCCCCACTCACGGTTATTGTCTTTGGCCGGTAAAGAGCCGGAGTTCCAAGGTTCATTTGCATGAGTTTCCCTCCCATCCCCGTGGCAGGGTGGAGGAATAAGAGGCATCGATCAAAGCCTTTGCTGCCTCCACTGCACCATTTTCTCTGTGCTGCTGCCATGGGCACTTTGTCATTCACTCAGCCCCGGTGACTGTGCCATCAGTCACTCAGCTGCTGCACCTCTAGCTACTGCCTGCCTTGTACACTCCGCTGCTGCACTGTTTTTGATGCAGTGGTGGCCACTACATCTTCATTCACTCAGATGCTTCGTCACTCTGCTGCAACCTCTGTGGTGCCTTAAGGCAGTGGTTCCCAAACTCTTTTGGGGGCAGCGCCCCATTCTAGTGAAACTGGTTTTTGTACCACCCCCCCTTTGAAAAATTTTAACATGAAGCATGTTTTCAGTGTCGTCCTACCATCCCCGTAGCCTTCACTGTCCTCTTGAACTTCAAAATTGCCCCCCTCCCCCCCCCGACGCAGTACTTTGGGAACTGTTAAGGAGCTGTGATTTAATGCAGCCTTCAGAGATTTCAGCAGTTAGTGGAGGAGCCTTGCCTTGGAGGCAGGCTGGTTGGTCTCTTTCATGGAACACACTGCTCCATGGCAGGTGAAGGACTCCAGGCAGACCATCTCACTCACTCACCTCTACACTGGTCTTCAACATTGACCCCTACTTAGTAAGTGCAGTTCAATTGAGGATGACCATTGTCAATTGTAAAATCATGCAAGGATAAGACTGTCACGGAGGTTACAGAAGTCCTGGGTTTTGTGACATTGGAGACCTCCAAGGAAATACCGTTTTCAGCTTCTGTCCTGTGACTGTGAGATGCTACCAGCCTCTGTGGACAGCAGAACTCTTGGGTGGTGTGAGAGCCCTTTGGGCGGAGAGGGGTGGCGGCTCTCAGGAGCTGTGGGCACCACACCTCTGATTCACTGCCGCTCAGGGTGCCACCCCTTGTGTGTGGTGGGGATCCTATCGCTCTGAGTCTCTAGCAGCAGCAGCAACCCTGCAACTGGGATCTGGCCTCAGTTTTTGAGTGCTTCTTCAAAGGGGGTGGGGTGAGCAAAGGAGGCCAGTGCTGGGCCGGATTCTTGAGGCGCTGCAGGTTTGGCTACAAATTGTCTTTGGTAAAACCCCTGGTTTGGGCTAAAAAGCTACATGATATTCTCAAGAAGAAATCCTGCACCGATTATACAGCAGTTCTTTAGCCTTAAAAAAATTAAAATTAAAAAAACAAAAAAACTCAAAGCTAACATAAAATGCAATTGGCAAGCAGTAACAAAGTTACAACAAAGGCACACAATTCTTCATATCAACACAAATAAAAAAATAGTAAAGAAGCATTCTCTTAATTTCTCACACTTATTAAAATGAAGTTGTAACATGGACTCTTTGCTCTCTTTCTTGCAAGTGACTAGTCATTTTTATTGCAAAAATACATTTAAAGCCCCCATGCTCTATAAGCTAAAGCTGTGAATAACAGAGGACAGCATAATTATATTCCTCCTATAACCATAATTATTTTATAATCATTATAGTACCAAATAGGTGCTTTAGGGATGTTGTAAATAATGTATTTACATATTATTTTAAGTAAAAAGTTGCAACATAGTTAACTCACAGGTCGCTTCATTAGTTGCGAAACAAAGGGAGCAGGTGGAAAATGGTGTAACTGAATAAACTGTTCCTTATCACTCCACCAAGTTTGTGTCTTATCTGCCTCAACTCTGCAACAAGGTGCTCAGCACTTCCTGAAAATCATTCCTCTTCTAATGGTCCCAAGATGGGTACCCAAATCTCTACTGCTATGTCTCCATCAATGAAAGAGCAATCTGAGCTGGGAAGGGTTGTCTGTGTAACTACCATGCTTTTACCTGCATAGTGGAGAGATCCACTTTTTCATCCACCAAACCATTTGCCAAAAGTAAGTTTGTACCTTTCTAGTTTGTTTAGGGCCACCATTGACAAGTGCTTTGGGGTGTCTTGCTAATGATGTTTTGCAATTATAGAATCTTGTAAATGATATGAAGGAATGAATCTGACTATCAGATCACAGAAGTGCAATTTGGATTAGATTTGTTTCATTGTCAACCAAGTTGTCCAAGGACATGTGTAGTTCTTTTAGTTCTGAGCCACAGGTTTTGCCCTGTAGTTGTGCAGAAAGTACAATGTCTTGAAATATAATGGAGCTCTCATCCTGCATTTAAAAAGAAATTGATGGTATCAAAGGGTTTGACTACATTTTTCTTCCTTCTAAGAATGCTTAGACATTTAGGCAATATAAACTGTGTTGACTACAAATTGTAATATGTGTAATTGAATGTGCATGTACCTTTAAAGGTATTGCAACTGTCGCCAAATTCAGTGTTAGCTATAATTCCCCTGATCATCAATGACTTCATTCACTGCCTTGTAGGAGATATAATAGATGACTATCGCTGCACACCTGAGAAACAGGAGGGCTGAAATTAATAAAATCTACACTGCATCTGCAGAGATTCACTTTTAAGCAAGGGGACAAAGGTCACTGGTTGGGAAACCTTCAGCCTTAGTTGTCACCGGCTTATCTGACATGAAAGGTTTGTTGCTGAAAGGCCGGTATGGAAAGACAAGGGAGGTGAAGCTCATCTATTGTTTTAACCTACTTTATTGCAGACCAAACAAGTTGAAAGGTTCCTTCTGGTCTTTAAAACTTCTGTTAACACCAGGGTCAGAAGGGGCTGCATGTTCCGCCTTCCTGATTGGAGGGAAAAGTCTCTCAGTGGTGATCAGGGGAAAGGGGGATTCTGGGAAGGGCAAGTCTCAGAATGAATCGGTGGTTATTGTAAGTACATGCAGAGCTGGATCTCTCCAAAAAGATGTAGAATAAAAAAAAAAAAAAAAAACCACTTGTCTGTTTCAGAAGAGTGATCCCAATATCCCTTTGGCATATTCGGAGCTATGCAGCTTTATCTGGTGTACCGTACCTAACATATTCCAAATGTAGTAGGGCACTGAATGCTACTGTGATGTTATGTTTCGAGTAATCTTTTTCTTGATGAGTAAAGGTTAAAATAAAAGTACTCTTTGTGGATGAATGATGTCTTGACAGCCCTGTTAATTTCAGGTACTACAGTATACTTGAAACTACTCTATCAGTCAAAGGCAGCACTCTGATCAGGAAATGTTTCCATGTTATTTGTTCATAAGGTGGGTGTCTAGGCAAAAGAAAGGGGAAAGTATTTTAAATAGGAATTGGAAAATATACCGAATTTTAAGTTTACTGTTAGATAGGGATGAGAGCATTTCCTGTAGTGCCCCTTGTTCTTCCATGTCATGGAAATGATGCTTATAATTTTTCATGTCAGTAGCTCACGTAGCAAAAGAACACATGGTGTCTATATTACAGACAGTAGTGGATCTCATTCCAGGTAAGCCACTATTTGTACAATGTACTTCCAAAAGTGATTGCAAAGTTTCTATAGGCAGCTGTAGCTCTCTAAAAATAAAATATCGGAATTCAAGATAGTACTAAAAATAACGTTAAATTAAACAAGCTTCCCTTGAGGAGGCTAAGACTACATGTGACTGGAATATCATAACTACATTATCTTTGCTATCCAGAGAAAGGAAGGTCTCATTGCGTACAGTTTTCATGTTCAGTCTTTTGCCTCCACAGAAGCCTGCAGTAACTTAGAAGTTAAAAGTTTTATAACATGGAACTTACAGCATGGTTCTGTTGTTCACTTCTTTTATAGTTTGGAGAAAACTAAAACTTTGGAATATATCAATTATTTGTATAAATGGGTTTCACACCATTTGTTTTCTTCAGCCTGGGCCACAGCTCTGCAGGGGAATGTTACACTTCCTGGATATAAAGTGTTTACTGGTACCAACAAGACCAACAGTACCCATCCCCTAAAATGATAGAAGCTCCCTCCGTTTTAAAATCTCCCTTTGTTTTAGCCTGGGGCATGCCGGCTGGAGAGCCTCCACTGATCATAGCTATGGCAGTGGGAAGAGGCAGTCTTTTGAGTAGGCAGCTCTCAGGCTATTTTAGGTTTTTATAGGTCAGAAAAAAATGCCTTCAGCTAGATGGAAACACACAGATAGTCAGTGCAGATTGCAGTCTGCTAACATGGGAACTGTTCATACATTGTAATCACTTTAATAAGACTTGTCTGTGAAGGCACAGGGTGACCTGTTTTGGTGGCAGAAGACGTCTGAACTAGAACCTTGTTTTTAGGTTCATGCTGTATAATGCAAGGATGTTGACTAGTAATAACTTGATCGGGAACATGGCCTGTGATTTCTGCATGTGTTTGAGACCTAGCTAGATTAGGACCTTTGTTAAATGAGACCCTACCTTTCTTAGACTCTCTCTTTTGTGAATTGAGGAAGAATTGAGGGGTGATGTGGGTATATTGAGTTCCTGTGAGCTCAAATAGAGGTCTCCTCCAAACCTAATATAACAATGCATCATCTAACTTGTATTTTTCCAGTCAGTTAATGGGAGCTGATGTTGAAATGCAGGTAACCCTATAGGTCTTAGGAGTTGCTGTTTGAGTTGATGGCCCTTCTCCATGATGGCACTGGGCTTCCTGAAAAGTAGTTGACTATCTTGATTAAACACAGGAAATGAAGGTTGCACATTTGTCAGACTATCTTCTTTGTTCTGATGTGGAAAAAAGAGTTTGTTTGTTGGTTTGTCTTCTGAGGCTAGTGGAACCATTTGGTTTCAGATGACTCTGAAGGATATCACTTAGCTGATGTCTTGGTAGGAGGATCTCTGTTGATTGTTTGGTAAAAGAATATAAACATAATCTGACATCCACCTCTGTTGATACACTAGTGCTTAAAAGCTCCCTTTCTTGGCTCTGTTTTCAGAGATCACAATTATTTACTAATTACCTGCAAGACAGGGTGCAGTGCTAATGGTGGGAATTTCTTTCTGAGCCTGATTAGTTATGGCCTCAGGAATAAGTTCAACCTGTATGTGTGGTTATCCGTTAGCCTCTACCATAGCATCAGTAAAGTCCTTACAAATAAACTTTTTCCTGGTGTGAAACCACATTGTTACACTGGCTAACAGCCAAGTAGTCACTATGAGGAACTTGAAAATACTTGGCAAAATAGGAGAAATAAGATTCAGACTGAGTGTCTGTGTCTGAGAGAATAAAAAACACAGAATTGTCTGAGGGTGAATATTAATTTATGGTCATTGTCTCCTGGCTCATTTAAGGTGCCATTGCCCTTCTAGTCATTAGTTTGAGGGAAAGCACATAATTTTTTTTCCCAACTACTTGTGACCTTCAAACAACAGCAACTGTAACATTATGACTAGATCTTCCATTTTTCAATCACAGGAACATTGCTCAGCATTGTCCCATGTAGCTTCTACTAGGCACAGCAGTGGGTATCTGTTCTTTGGTAATGTCTAAGCTGGGCTTTTTTTACTCATTGTTTTATAAATCAGCAGAGGAAACATTGTACATATAATAACCTGGAATTGGAAGACAGCTGTCGCTGTGCCAGACGATTGCTGGAGAAGTGATCTTTCTTTGTCACATTGACCCTGAAGGCCAGATGTGCCAGTTCATTTCTGAACTCAAAATTAGGTTCAGAGGAGAAGTTCAGCATCTCAGAGAGCTTTAGAGCAGACACATCAGTAAATTTGTGCCCTCTAATATGTACATAGCTTTATCCACTTGTAACAGTCTGAAAAACAGTAAATTTGCTCCATAACTTGTAGTGCTCTCATGAATGGAAGTCAACATATAATGGAAAAGGCTTCCTCATTTACTTCTGGAGTCCCTAATTCAAGTCCTAGTTTTACTCAGTTGCAAAAATTAGTTTGATAATATTTTATGAATCTCTAGCAGACTCCCAAATATATTCTTACTGCTAACTTACATAATGCCTATTGCTGGTGTAGCTGGGTGCTTTAATTGCAGAGAGTAGAACACAAACAAAACTAAAACACTGTTGAATACTGGACAATATTAAAGTGTCCTTGGTTATATCCTACAAGCCACTGGGCTCAGTCCACTGCCAGGTTACCAAGGGAGTGAATTTCAAAAATTAGGTCCCTCTTTGGGAACTTCTCTCTCCTGTTGTCACCCTCAATCATTCAAAGACCCCCCAAATTATGCAGTTTGTGGGGAAAAGAAAAAAAAAGCAGCTTGTGTGTGTTAAACCTGATGAATTTGTGGTCCTTTTAATTTTTATATGGTTTTTTGAGCTTTCAAGGTGCGTACAGGTCAAGTTTTCAAGTTTTCCTCCACAAAAATGAGGAACGGAACCTTTTTCTTTTTAAAAAAAAATTGTCTTAGGTTCCCATAATTCCATGGGCTGTAGCATTAAGAAGACCACAACAAATTGGGTGTCTTGCAATAAAATTACAAGAATTGTGCTGTCACTAGGCAACACAGTGTTTACAATGACCTTGCAGCAGAATATCTCACAAAAGCTGGGCTCTTAGATGACCAGCTGCCAACCCATTTAGGGTTTTAAAGGTTTCTAACTTCACTTTAAATCGCACATGGAAAGTGAAAAGGGAGTCACTGTTGACTTAACACAGCTGTTGTGTGCGCATCACAGTCCACACTACTCAGAATTCTGGCAGCTGAAACTGTACATTATGTGGAGCTTCGGAACAGACTTCAAAGACTAGGCCCTACGTAGAACAGATTGCAGATGCCTTGCCAGAAGATAAAGGTCTACGTAACAGCTGAAAGCTCAGCACTTGAGAGGAACTGTCTTCTGATCAGTTACAGATAGTGAGACACATTACATGACTCCACAGCTAACTGGGAACCCTGTTCCAAAGATGAATCAAGTATGATTAAAACAGCAGACCATTTTTGGTGGAAGTTTGGTGTAAATTATCAACAGATGGTGCAGGAACCTCTTTATTATTTCTGAAAATTGTCCCCTGCCTACAAACAATTTCCATGTTACAGTTTGGATCACAGCTAGTTAATTTTCATCCAGATCTCCATCTCAGTTAGAAACTGGAAGAATAACGATATTGTAAAATATGGATTTGATGAAGAGGAGATGGTGAACTGCATATCATTAGCTAACTGGTACACTGCAGTGTGGAAACATCTCTCTCTCCCTTGGCAGCTACATATGAAGATCACACAAGAGGAGTGACAGATGGAACCATAGGGGGCCTTGTATGTGAAAGACTTAAAAAGGACAAGCTATTACTCAGCACCACCCCTATGCACAGAAAGCCACCAGTGAAGAGCAGCTTGGTCCTTTCTTGCAAGATCCCTCATCAACTCAAATATCAGCCTGTGTCAATGGTATCAAAAGCTACTGGGAGTCGAACGGAATTAGAAGGTACATATAATATCACAGTTATCCACAGTTCTCCACTCAGTACAACTGGAGATCTATGCTCAAGGAAGGCTGTGTCGATCTGTCAAATGGCCTTATAATTTATCATGATGATCTGACCCCACACGCACCCACCAGATGTGTCATGAATGTGTTTTCTCATATGTGTATGTGCTGTATATATCAGGGGTGGCCAAACTTATGGAACTCAAAAGCCTCATAAGTTGATTATTAAACCTTTGAGAGCCTCACTGAGGCATACAACCACATCCTTTTACCTATTCAAAAATTAGTAAGCTTAAAATTTATTGCACACTTTAATTTTATCTTAAAAACAGGGAAAATATTGATCCTACTGATAGCAGATTCTAATAATTACTTAAGGTTACTGTGAAAACTAGGCCTATACAGTAAAAATTTTGCTGTCACTGGATGTAGAATACTGCAAGCTAGTGGCAAGTTTTTTAAAATCTGGGCAGTAACTTATCAATGCAGTATGTAAAAGCTCTCATAGGTGCTGATCTCTAACGATTGCACAATGTTTTAACAAATTTCATTGTGGAATACAATGCTTCACAGCAGTGAGTTGTGCTAAAAATTGAAAGTAATCTACATTCAATTTTAAACTTTTCTCCTTTATATTTTCATTTCTTAGTATTCCACATCATGTCTAGGGCTTGTAAAACACAATTTTAACAAAGAAGTAAGCTGCATTAGGGCCTATGAGAAAATCTAAACATGCCACAGCTTCTCTGCTAATGCTGCGCTTTTCCCCCTCACCCCCCGATGCTGCATCCCTGCTATCTCTTACCATGCCACTGTTTCTCTGCTGTCCCTGACCATTGCTCACGTCTCCCACAATGCTGCTCTTCCCTGAAAAGTTCCCTCTAAGCTGATGATGCAGCTTAGCAACTTTTGGATGCAGCTGAGCAAGTTCCCTCCTGGTTCCCCAACCTGCTACCAGACTTCTGCTCATCAGCTCCCCAGGTGGATCCATAACTTGTTCAGCTACATCATCAGCTTAGAAGGAACATTGCTCCTGTCCCATGACAACTCAACTGTCCTTTGAAAAGCTTTCCTACTCCATACATGGCCCAACACTTGTCTTTCAAAACAGGCTTGGTTTTGTGGAATAGGATTCTGCATAAAATAATTCTGATGGGGGAGAATGCTATAGAAAACAGCTCATCTCTAGTCCCAGTTCCTCAGGGTCTCTGAAAAGCCTCAACTGTCCAGAGGTCCAAAGAGGTAGCCATGTTAGTCTAGTTCAGCAAAACAAACAAGGATTCCTGCAGCACTTCTAAAGACTAACGCATTTATTTATTGCATGAGCTTTCATAGGAGAAATGTGATAAATAAATGGATTAGCCTTTAAAAGTCCCACAAAACTCCTTGTTTAACTGTCCAGAGCTCAATCAAAGGTTTCTGTAGAGTTGGCAAGAAGGACTAGGATTCTTCGTTGGCTTATTCCTTCTCCCTCTGCTACAATGGAAGACTTTTTACTCTGTTTTCCTGACTACCATACTTGTAAAGGCAGTGCATGAGGTGCCCCTAAGTTTGTGGACAGGACTGGGGCTGCTTTGGCATGTGGTATAAGGTAAATACAAAACAAACAAACCAACCCACCCAAACCAACCAGACCAATATGAAGTACACCAAAATAAATAAAGCAAAGCAAAATAAAATCCACACTGAAACCTATGAAACAGAAAATAACTAACAATGTTAGTCTTTAAGTCCTTTATAGCTTGTCTCCTCCCTGATCCCCTCAGTCCCTTCCCTCACTGCCTCCATTCCCTGAAGTGCCCTTCTGTTCTGAGACCCCCACCCTGACCCCCATCGCTTCCCTGAGCTGCCAGCTGCTCCTCCCGCCCCTTCCTCTGAGCCAGGGCAGCTGATCCCTCCTCTCCCACCGCTTTTCTGAGCTACCGGATGCTGCTCAGTTCTCCGTGCCCCCGCCCTTCCTCTGAGCTGTTGCTGCTGCTCCCTCCTCCCCAGCCACTGCCAGCTGGTTCCTGATCCCCACCCCTCCTCTGAGCTGCTGGCTGTGGAGCTACTTGACAGGCCAGAGATTTTAACTCCCCCAGCCTGAAGCAGCTCTCTGCTGGCAAGCCGCACTTTTTGTTTGAAGAGCGCGTATGCAGCTCGCGTTGGCCAGGCTTGGAATATATGAAACATGTACACACAAACAAGAAACAAAGGCAGTAAAAAACAAGTGCTTTACAAAACATTTAGACAAATCATAGAAAGTTGAAGTTCTTTTTTAAATTTTATTTTTTTATTTTTTATTATTTTTTGCTTTTCTTGCTTTTCAGAACATTGCTGTAAAAGTTCAGAGGCAGGCAAAATATTCCTTTATAGGTTACTCCATTTATATGTACATCACAACAGAGAAAGTCATTAATTTTATATACACAGAGGTTGACCCAGATTACTTCTGGTTTCTAGTGATATTAACAAACTGTTGTGTAAGCTGTAGGTTGTTTTTATGGTGTTTTGGGGGCTCATGGCTCAGCATCGATGTGACATTCCCCCATGAGTCCCTGGCCTAGGTCAAGGAAGCTTTTGATCCAGCCAGCAGTCCAAAGTCACTGGTGAAATCCTGGTGATGTGCAGATACACAAAGAAGATGGAGCCATTATCCTTTATTCAGTAACCATCTGCATTTGTACTGGGAAGCACAATTTTCATCTGCTCAGCAGCATGTGCTTGGACTGTCTTTTTGTCAGTCATGCACCAATCAGTGGTAGCACCAGTGTTTTACTGGATTAGCTCTTGACAAGTCTAAAATGTTTTGTTGTGCTTATCTTGTGAGTTGCAGGTGTGTAGAATATGGAAGATAAGTAATAACAACCCTTTTTTTACTTCATGCTCTATGTCCATTTTTAAAGAATTATTGAAAAATAGTTTCATCTGAAAGCATTGCAGTCTGTCATGTCAGAATTGGTTCATTCCTGCAGAGTGATACAGCTTGAAAAGCTTTGTTTTACTGACAGTGATGGATGAGTCCTTTTATTCACATGTATACCTTCTTAAAATCCAATAGTGATACACTTCTGATTTATACATTTGCCTAACTGGCTTAATGATTCATTGTAAGCGGTATCCCAATGAGTTACGATTACAATTTATTAAACAATCAATTTGTAAGCACATAGGGGAAAACAGGATTAGAAGCAATAGCTAGTATGGATTTGCCAGACAAACCTGAATTCCTCCTTTCACAAACTTACTGGCCTAGTGGGTAGGGGAAGGCAGTAGACATAATATATATTTATTTTAGTAAGACTTTTCACAGAACCTCATGACATTCTCATAAGCAAACTGGGGAACTGTACTCTAAATGAAGTTACTATAAGGTGGGTTCACAACTCTTAAAAAGATGGAACTTGGAGTAATTACAGTGGCTTACTATCAATCTGGGAGCAGTCCTGGAGGGATCTGTCATGGATCCAGAACAAGTCATTTTTTTTCACTAATGACTTGGATGATGGAATAAATAATGTGTTTATAATATTTGTGGACGACACCAAGCTGGATTGACCTTCTGATCAGTTGAGCAGGTCTTACTGACCACTCAGTGTATCTGGAAAAATTATACCGACAGCAGCGAGTTTGCAACCGTCAGTATAGACTTGGCCTATGTAGAGGATATTTCCTCAGTATTGAGAGGGCCGTCTGATCTGATGTCTCATTTAGCACCATTCCATAGGCATTCTACAGCCTTTGGAGCATGAGTTTGGTTGTGTTGCAGGCTGACACCCTCTCAAGTTTCAGCACTTCCAGCCAGATTTTCCTCACATGGGGTGTTCTGACTGGAGCTATGTTGGTTATTCTCCTAGCCTCCAGAATTCAGTAATAGCTTTCATATCCAAAGAGTCTTCTCTTTCTTTCCCCACTTCTTTCCATTCAGTTTGTTTTGTAAAAGTGTTTGTGATTTCCTTTTGAGGGCAGATTCAACAATGACTTAAGCAAAGTGGTGTCTAAATAAGTTTGTAAAATGAAAATCAATAGTGGGGCAAACCAGTCTCTTGCTACAGCCAGCATTTCATGTGAAGCCCATTTTGTTTTCCCTAGTTTGCTGATTTTTCAGAAGAGACATTCTGGAGACACCTGTTAGCACAGCTGCAAGTACACACCAAACTTCTGATTATTGCTTTTCCTTTGTCCACATATATTCCTTCTTGTGATTCTAGTTGTATCAATTTAAGGTGGACGTGTAGACAATTTTATCCGATTTATTTAGTCTGCAAAATGAAGTTCTTCTGTTCCCTTTGTTAGACAAATCATGTTTCTTCCACCTTGCTTTTTGTCTCTATTTTCTTTGTTCCCCTCACTCTTGCAGTTCTAGTGTATTTAAATCAATGACTCCTTATCAATGACTTAATTTTTCAACATCTATTCACTTTTCCTTTCACCCATCCAATTGTGTGAATCAAGTTGTGGCCTGATTGCAGCAGAATACACTTGAGTGTGCTGGTGCTGGGGTTTTATGGACCACAAGTGTCCTTTTCAGCATAGCTTGGTAGTCGACTATTCTGTGTGCACCACTGCATGAATTACTGTGTGGTGCCGACAGCAAATGCTGTTATTTTTGTGAGATTTGGCACCTTTTGAAGTATGTCGGTTGTAAAGCTCTTCATCCTGCCCTGAAAAGGGAAGGACCTGAGTACAACTCACTTGTGTAATAATGTGGCACGTTAAGAAAGAAGCTTTGTAATTAGAAAACACCCAGTGTCTAGGACACTATGTGGACTATATTATCCCAAACATTGCCTTGCTAGTTTTCAACTGCAATACAGTGGTACAGAGAGATGGCTTTAAAAATTTGTGTTTTAAAAAGGTGGGCCAAGGAGATAGAAGAATGTTGGTTTTGATATAATTCACTGCTCAAAAGACAGTTCTGTGTTGTCCCTGTCCTAAGTAAAAGCAAACAGAAAAAACAGTATCTTGTGGGTTGGTTGTTTTTTTGTTGGGTTTTGTGTGGGCATTTTAGTTTTTGTTTGTTTAGGTTTGCTTTTTTTTTTTAAGAGAGCCCTGTTCTTACTCATGCCTCCATGGGAAGCAATAGGTGCTGCTTCAGACAGACCAGCCTCCCCATTTGACAAAAGGCAAGAGAAGAGCAGTTCTAATTTTTAAGCTCTTGTGGTATTGATGTTGTCATCATAAGGAGGCATTCACAAGACAACCTTTAAAAAAAAGAAAATCTACCTCACTGTTTGTTTTAAGCACAATGATCACTCAGTCATTTCAAAACTACATTATTGTTCTAAATTTTGACTTTCCTACATTGGCTGTCAAATTCAATCAGCAGTGGGCTGTATCTATCTATTTGTGATTTGCTTTTCATCCTGTAGCTGTGTGGTTTTGGTTACCCTGCTGCATGTTTGTTTAGTAATATGTTCATGAAGTACTTGTCTTTACTTTCCCCCTCTGCACCCTTATGTTCTCTCATCAATGTAGATTGCATTTAATAGAAACCAGACATGAGATGCACTGTGTGTCCCCAATAAAAGCAGGTATAAAGAAAACTCAACAGGCCCTGCCATTTACCTTCTCCCCCCACCCCCCGAAATTAATAGAGACTTCTTTTGTAAGTGTGAAATAAAGAACACTGATCATTTGTGTGTGAGGTAATAAGCTTTGCTGTGATATGAAAATCCATCAAATGATTAAATTCGGTGACATTATATCAGAGTTCATGAAAAGAGAATACAGCATACAGTTTAATTCCATTTAATTTTTAGGGAAAAAAAAGGCAAAGAAAAATTGTTTGAGTTTCTCTTAAGCTGGTTTCTCTCTGCTTTTTCTTAAAAGTGCCTTTCTAGTTGCCACACAGTGATGTGATCATTATCTGTCACCTCGTCGCCTTGCTGCCTCAACACGCAGTAAAATACAAAAAAAAAAAGACCAGAGAAGCTTGTGAAGTATGACTTCCTATCCCAAGACTCATTGCCTGCGATTCGTACCGCTTGACAGTAATGATCTTATTACAGTACTCTGGACCTTGAAGAGATTTCATGAGGAGAGTGAAAGGACGTGCCTCCATGTAATCAAGTGGCGCTGAATATTCCACGCGTTTTTGATCACACACTGATTGGGCACAGTTTTAGCCCATCTTCTAGTCAATTATGCATGGCCCCTTGTGCTCCTGTGATAGTCAGAAACATTGATAGCTGTTGTCTGGGTTTTGGCAGCCAGCCAGGGGTTTGAAGTGCCTTATGCACAGTCATTCCAGGATAAGTGCTTTTTAGTTGGAATTGATTACCTTTCTTTGGGTTTTGCTTAATAGCAAAACTGCATTGGAGAGGGCTTCAGGTGAAAAATGGACATATTAGCCATTTAGAGTGTCTGAACTCCTAGCCAATTTTTAGCTTTCCACTGTTTCCATTTAATTTATATTTAATGATGTAACATTTGATAATATTTGAGATATTTCATTTCAGTTGCTGCTGAGCACACATGTTGAGCGCATATTAAATTATAGCACATCAGTTTTCAGGTATTCCAAATTAATCCAGTTTAACCTTCACACTGCAAGCAAATGTGTGGTGGTGCCTATATTAGTTGAGTACTTGGCCTTAATGTTCCAAAGCTTACTTGATCTTTTAAAATGAACAGGTTCTAAGCATATAAGTGAGGGTAATCTGTACATATTATTAAAAAATCAAGGGAAAATATTTTATTTTTTGTTTTGTTCTTGATTTAGATTTACATGTTGTAGATACTTACAAACCTTTTCTTACATTATAACATGTAAAAATGCCTCAATCATAGAGATGACATCACTTCTACAGTCAGATCAGTATGTGATCATTATATATCAGGGACCTGCTTAGCACACTTTAAATATATAGTCTTTCTCACTTTTAACCGTTTTCTTGCTGCAGTACTGTCTTTCCAACACAAAAAAGCTGACATTTTATATCTTAATGTCCTAAAAAATAATTTGGATTAGGAAAGAGGAACAAATATATGCTGGAACAGAAGAAAAAATAAATAGACAAAGTGTGGGTGAGAGAGAGAAAGAGAAGGAATTTATAACAAAACTGTAGTAAAATGCTTTAGTGTGGATGTATCAGATCTACAGTGATGTTGCCCATTCTTTGAATTTGTCATTCAGGGAGTGACTGTCAGTGCTAAGAGTAATCTGGAATCATCAATGTTCTTCTTCGAGCAGCTGCTCACATACATTCTACCTAGGGTTTGTATGCGCCAGCATGCTTGAACACCGGAAGCTTTTCCCAGCCCGCCCTTGTGGGACCAGCGGTGGCGCCCCCTGGAGTGACGCGCATTCCACCCCTGTTAAATATGCCACTGGTCTGACGGGCGGTCAATTTCCTTCTTTCCGCTGTGTGTCGGACACCGGGAAACAGCTCCACAATAGCGACAGCTATCCCATACCGAGGCTATGCCCCGATCTCCAGGATTTAAGAACTGTGCCTCTTGTGGCAAACTCTTTTCAGTTAGTGACCCCCATGAATGCTGCTTGAGGTGCCTGGGGGAGTCACACCGACCTCAATGTTGAGGGACCGGGATATCTGGCTGAAGGCCCTGCTGATGGAATCGACTTTGGCCCCTGCGGGGGATCCACTGCCTCTGGTGGCAGGGATGAGCCCGACCTCAGCGGCGGGAACGACGTCCAGCCAGCAAGGAGCCATGTCACCAGTGAGCCTGCCAATGCTGTGGCGCTGCTCCGCACTGGCTGCACCAGCGGTGCAGGGAGATATCCGCATGGGTTGGGAGCACACCAGGGATGGGCACAGGGACTCTCCCTCGACCCCAGCTACTTCTCCATCTCCGCCCCCGCCGCCCCATCCACCCCTGAGGCTTATGCCGCAGCTAGGGCATTATCGACCTTACCTTCCCTGGTTCCAGTGTCGGCCTCTTCTCGCCCTCTGTCGCGGGGAAAGCCCCCGCTGGGCTCACTGACCTGGAGAGAAGCGGCGCCGCAAACTACCCTGCCCGCGGAATCAGCCAGGGTTGCGCCCCAAGACTCCCCGCGGCAGGGTTGGGGCTTGCCGGAACCGACTTGGTCTGCAGCGGCACTGGCCCCTTCTACAGCTTCTGAGCACAGCCACAGACGCGGCAGCGCACAACGGTACCGACGGCACCAGGCATCTGGGAGCAAGAGGATGCGCTCCCAGTCAGCCTCCTCCTCTCCAGCCCCATGGCACCGGGGCACAGGCCACAGAAATGGGTCGTCCCACCGGACCAGGAGACAGGAGGAGAGATCCCTCTAGTTCCTCCTCTGGTACATCCCACTCCTCACAGTCTTCCTTGTGGGCAGCAGAGGGAGCCAGGAGTCAAGAGCCGCACCAGTCAGGGCCCCCCACGGGACCGGGACATCCACCCCTGCTGGGACCCTCATCCCAGTGCTGGCCATCCAGCTGGCCCTATTGGGCTCCATGGGTTCTGCCACAGGACTCCCATCAAAGCGGCAACCTGAGACTAGAGGGGTCTAGGGACCGCAGATCGCCGTCGAGAGAGAACTCAGACAGGCTGGGGTGTCAGTCCTCCCCTGTCACATCATGACAGTCCCCATGTGTATCATCAGCGGCAGAGTCACACGGTACCTCCTCTTCGCCGCCTGACGATTTCAAGGCATACCAGGACCTATTACGCAGGCTGGCATCCAATCTGGGCTTAGAGGTGGAGGAGGTCGAGGAGTCTTCAGACTCATTATTTAATGTATTGTCAGCTATGACAGCCACCAGACTAGCCCTCCCCATACATGAGGGCATCCTTTGGATTGTCCGCTCCCTGTGGCAGATGCCGTCCTCAGTGGCCCCAACTTCAAAGGGCACGGAGAGGAAGTATTTCGTTCCAGTGACCACGTGTCAGTATTTGTATACTCACCCCAATCCTTCTTCCCTAGTGGTGGATGCAGTGAATCAACGCGAGCACCAGGGCCAACCAGCCTCTATCCCAAAAAGCAGGGAGGCAAAAGCCTTGGACACATTTGGGAAGAAGTTTTTTATTCCTCGGCAATGATGCAGCTGCGAGTGGCCAGTCATCAAGCCCTGCTGGGCAGATACAACTACAACCTTTGGCGCTCTCTCAGCCGCTTCGCTCACCATTTGCCGCAGGACCACCGGTCAGATTTCAGTACCATCTTGGAAGAAGGGTCATCGGTAGCAAGAGCAGCCTTGCAGGCTTCATGGGATGCTGCGGACTCAGCTGGCAGAATAGTAGCGTCCGCAATTTCCCTGCGGAGGGTGGTTTGGTTGCAGGCCTCGGGCCTACCCCCGTTGGTCCAGCAAGCTATCCAGGACTTGCCCTTTGACGGGACATCTCTCTTTTCGGACCAGACCGACGCAAAATTGCATGGGCTGAAAGACTCCACCGCAACAATCAGATCGTTGGGTCTGGTTTCCCGGGGCTCTTTGAGATGGCCGGATCATTCGCATTTCCCACCACCAGCATCGCAGCATCACTCATTCCCCAGCAGACCACATAGGCAAAGAGAGAGAGAGAGCAGGGTAGACCCTCAAAAGGCAGACCAAATGCCTCACCTGCCAGGGCAACAGGCTCCGGCCATCGCCGCTCCGGAAACTGAGGACGGCGGTTTTGACGGGAGCCTCGAGGGCATCGAACCAAGTACCTATGCACAGGATCAGCCACCATTCCTGAACAGGCTCTTCCCTTTCTACCCCCAGTGGGCCTCCATTACTACAGACCATTGGGTACTGAAGACTGTGCGGGACAGATACTCACTGCAATTCAGTGCCAGGCCCCCCAACAACCCTTCCCCTTCCCAGTCCCTCTTCAGGGGCACCGCTCACAAACAACAGTTGGACGTAGAGGTAGACAAACTCCTCACATTGGGAGCGGTGGAGGAAGTTCCAGAGGAGGAAAAAGGAAGAGGGTTCTACTCCAGATACTTCCTGATCCCCAAGGCGAGCGGGGGACTGAGGCCCATTCTCGATCTGTGCAGCCTCAACAAGTATCTGGTAAAATTGAAGTTCAGAATGGTCACTCTCAAGCAGATCATTCCCTCATTGGATCCTGGGGACTGGTTCGCTGCCCTCGATATGCAGGATGCCTACTTCCATGTATTGGTCAGGCCACAGCACAGACGCTTTCTACGCTTTGTACGAGGATGCAGGCACCTGCAGTTCACAGCCCTCCCATTTGGGCTTGCCCTAGCTCCGAGGGTTTTTACAAAATGTATGGCTGTGGTAGCGGCGCACCTTCGAAAAGGGGCGTCCACATTTTCCGTACTTGGACAACTGGCTAATCCGGGGCCAGTCACAACGACAGGTGCAGGACAGTGTACGCAAGGTCTGATCCCTCTGTCACCGCCTAGGACTTCTTAAAAATGAACAGAAGTCCCATCTGCGCCCAGTCCAGAAGTTAGAGCTCATCGGTGCCACCCTGGATTCAAGGCGAGCCAGAGCCTTCCTGCCGGTATCCAGGTTCGAGGCGATGACCAACATAATTTCCGACCTAAAGCAAAGCCCGACCACGATGGTCAGGCATTGCCTCAGACTTCTGGGACACATGGCAGCAACCACAAATGTAGTACCGCTCGCCCGCCTCAGGCGGACTGGCTGGCCTTGCTGTTCCATCCCCACATTCATGGAATGGACAGAATTGTGGTGGTCCCTAACAAGATCCTATCTCACCTGACATGGTGGTAAGATCCCAACCTTGTAATGGAGGGGAGTCCCGTTCGGGACGGTCACCCACTCGGTGACACTAATCACAGATGCCTCAGATCACGGCTGGGGCGCTCATCTCAGCCTAGGAGTCAGCACGCAGGGCAGATGGTCTGTGGCAGAGAAGGGAATCTACATAAATGTGAAAGAACTTTGGACCATCAGGCTCGCTTGTCAAGTATTCCATGCGCACATCCGTGCACACTCAGTCCAGGTGCTAATGGACAATTTGACAGCCATGTTTTATGTCAACCATCAGGGAGGAGCCTGCTCGCCCACCTTGTGTCGCGAAGCCATGCGCCTATTGGAGGTAGCTATACTCAACAGGTTTCATCTCACAGCGTTTCACCTCCCTGGGGTCAGGAACAACAAAGCCGACCACCTGAGCAGGCACTTGAACTCACTCTGCAAATGGTTGCTACACCCGGAGGTGCTGACGCCTATCTTCCACAGCTGGGGCTTTCCCCTAATTGATTTATTTGCGACTCGAGGGAATCGCAGATGCCACAGGTTTTCTTCATTGAAAGGGGCGGAACCGGGTTCCCTCCCAGATGCCTTCCTCTTGTCCTAGACGGGGTCTCTGTTGTATGCCTTCCCCCCTTCCCGCTAATCCACAGGGTCCTGTTGAAGGTTCAGAGGGACAAGGCCCAGATGATCTTGATCACCCTGGCATGGCCTCGGCAGCACTGGTACCACATGTTGGGGGACCTGTCCATAGTTGCCCACCAAGAACTGCCACTGAGGCCAGATCTCTTGACTCAGGACCGGGGCCGCCTCCTGCATCCCAACCTACAGTGACTTCAACTGACGGCGTGGAAGCTATTTGGCTAACCGTGGAAGAGAGGTCCTGCTCAGCCCAGGTCTAGCACATCTTGGTTGGCAGTAGGAAAGCTTCAGTGCGCACGACGTATGGCACCAAGTGGCGACACTTCCTTGAATGGGCAAGTGCTAAGAACGTGGATCCACACCTGACCCCAGTGAGTGTCTTTCTGGATTACCTACTGGAGCTGAAACAGGGAAGCCTCACCCTGGCCTCAATTAAAGTCCACCTGGGGGCAATCACAGTGGCGCATGTGCCGGTGGCTGGCCATTCCATCTTCTCCCACCCAATGGTGACAAGATTCTTAAAGGGTTTAGAACGTGTCTTCCCTGCAGTGCGACAAATCACTCCACAGTGGGACTTGAACGTTGTCCTGGGAGTCTTAACCAGGCCGCCGTTCGAACCAATGGCGATGTGCCCACTGTTGACCTTGTCACACCAGGTGGTGTTTCTGGTAGCCATTACTTCTGCACGGAGGGTCTCAGAGTTGAGGGCACTCTCCTCCGAGCCCCCAGACACAATGTTTTTTAAGGACAAGGTACAGCTCAGAACGCATCCAGCGTTTCTCCCGAAGGTGGTTTCTTTCTTTCACCTAAATCAGAACATATTCCTCCCTGTATTATGCCCCAAACCACACGCAACCAGGTAACAAGCGAGATTCCACACTTTGGATGTATGGAGGGCACTGGCTTTCTACCTCCAACAGGCAAAACCTTTCAGAAAAACCACGCAACTCTTTGCAGCGGTGGCAGACTGCATGAAAGGTGACCCAGTGTCATCACAAACTATTTCTAAGTGGGTAGTATCCTGTATAAAGACTGCCTACCGCCTCGCGGGACTCCCGCTACCGGGTAGCATACGGGCCCACTCGACAAGGGCACAAGCCTCCTCGGTGGTGTTCCTGGCTGGGGTCCCAATTGTGGACGTTTGCCGCACGGCAACATGGGCCTCAGTTCATACATTCACCTCCCACTATGCAATAGTACAACAAGCCAGAGATGACGCAGCCTTCGGCGCGGCTGATCTTCAGTCCGGGGCCTCTGACTCCACCCACCATCCAACATAAGGCTAGGAATCTACCCTAGGTGGAATGTATGTGAGCAGCTGCTCGAAGAAGAAAGGGGACAGTTTGAGATGCGCTGCTCACTTCCATTCCACACCCACCCGCCGTCCCCGCTTTGGAGTTGTGGAAAGAAGGGACTGACCGCCTGTCGGACAAGCGGCATATTTAACAGAGGTGGAATGCGCGCCACTCCAGGGGGCGCCACCGCTGGTCCCACAAGGGCGGGCTGGGAAAAGCTTCCGGTGTTCGAGCATGCTGGCACATACAAACCCTAGGTAGAATGGAAGTGAGCAGCGCATCTTGAAGAACACCAGTTACAGGTAAGTAACTGTCCCCTTTATCTGTCTCAGTTCTTCAGTCTAATTCAATTCCAGTTGTTAACAGAACAATCTGGTTGTGAAATAAAACAGCCCAGAACAGGAGGGCGAAAAAGATGTTAGTAAATGAAGTGTGGGTGTCCGTCTTAGAGTAAGTACTCTGTCATAGGACTGCTTCGCTAAAACGGCTGGAACATCAGAATCTACTGGGCTCCTGAAACTGGTAGGATCTGAACAAAAGCTCAGAACTCAAGTTTAAAAATAAAACTCTCTCTTGGAGCGTAGCTCCACCTTCTGTTTGCTTTTCTTTAGCAAACTTGCTTTTCTTACAAGTTCCAACGGGGTAGCCATATTAGTCTAGTTCAGCAAAAGAAACAAGGAGTCCTGTGGCACTTTCCATTTTTCTTACAGAGAGCGTTGTGAAATTGAACACAGATTGAGCAAACCTAGCCCTTAGGAAGCAGTTTTGGCTTCTGTCGATTTCCACTGTTCTTTTTCAAGGCTAAATTCCTGTTTAGGGGACAATCCAAGCAAGATCATCAAAGTTGCTTCCTTTGTTCAGGCTTTTTGAAACAGAGCCCTTCAGTTTTCTTTCAGGGATTTGAGGTTCAACTCATGTCTTAAATTCCAATTGCTAAGATTTTGTTTTTTAACCTAAGGCCATTGATGATAATTTACTGCTCTTATGCAGGCTACAAAGTCTCAGCTCCTTTCTTCTTCAAAAGAAAACTCTGCTCTAGAAATCTGTTTGCTAATGACAGAAAACTAAGTACGTAATCTGTACGTATTCCTGCTTGTAGAATGCATTTCCTGACCTCATGGAGTTTCAGAAACCACCTGTAAAGCAACATCTACCGAAACCAAATAAACATTCTCTTGTGACAGCAGAAATCAAAATCCCTGGTTATGGAGAACAGGCACTATCCAGCCACCTCATTTGCTTACTTTCCGTCGGCAGCTCTAGGTGTTAGAAACAACCTTCCCCTGGTCAAAGCAATTTCTGGGGGATTTAACAAATCCATTAATTTCTAGTTGATTAGTTACCATAATAAATGTTGATCTGTTTTCATATTTAGCTTTTATTCTGCACAAAGAGACTGAAGATTTTTGATCGTTTCTAATCAGGGAATGGCAGGAGATCGTTATTTCTCAAACTGTCAGACCCATCACTTGTTGGCAGTTGTAGCAATCAATGAAAGAGTGAGAAACTCTCAAATACTTCAGACCTTGCAGTATAGTAGAGTCTGTGAAGATTGACTTTTCAAGGAGGAAAGTTTGCTTCTCTGGTACATTGAGTGTCTCCATGAACAGATACTGAACTGTCAACCTGGCACCAGTTGAACATTTGGGAACAGATACTTCCTTTAATCTGCTAAAAAAAATATATATATATATACAACAGTGGAGCAGATACTGACGGATGTTTGTGTTATCTCTGTGTTACCATGCTTCAGATACTCTCTCAAATGCAGAGCCCTGCAATTTTGCAGATATCAGCAGGCCGTTTCTTGAGGATGCATATCCATGTATGTGTGTCCTCACAGTGCTCTATACAAGAGTAGAGCCTTGTAAATCTGCAGATATCCACATTATATTCACATCTGTGGGTGCAATCCAGATAGCTGCAGGCCATTTCTTTTGGATGTGGATCCACATATTTGTATCTGCTGAGGACTCTACTAATATGGTGGCATCAGAGGCTTCTGTGAAGGTAAGGTCCTCATAGACCACCCATTTGACCAAAAGAATTTCCTCTCCTTATGAATCATGACACTGTAGATCTTAATCAACACCCTCTGGCTGCCAGCATCAGTTCCAGGAGAGTAATATTAGAAGAGGCCAAGCATGTAAGACTTTTGGCCAGAGAAGTGCTGCTTTACCAGCCATTCTTTTTCCTCGTTAACATTTTCAAAATGATGTGTGATTTTTCTCTTTCCTCTCCTCCCCCCCACCTACCTGTCCCCACATTCCCTAACCCTATAAGTCCACTTCTTTAACGTGTTAGGGGGCGGTTTACTACAGTTGACAATGAACTAGAAATCATACAGCTCAGCTTTGGAACATAGTTATGCTTGGCTGCCCCTAAAACTACTTCCAAAATACATTTATTACATGCACAGAGTTCTCTTTCTCTGTGCACAGTGGATGACACATTTACCACAGTCTCTTATCATTTTCAAAAACAAGTCCAAGTATTTTATTTTAAAAATAAATTCAGAGTCTTAGGTGCATGTTGGTAGTACCTTGATCTCTAAAGGTATGACATGCGTGTCATCACAAAGATAATTATGAAAAAGGGAGCCAGCCATGTTCCAATCAACTTTCATATGGCTTAGCAATCATTTAAAAAAGTATGAATTCATATATAAAAGTTCAGTTCACGGTTTACTTACCCTGTACTGAAATTGGTTAGAACTTCTCCTATTACATAGGGTTTTAATATGGTCATTGTCACACAAGTAATTGCTTTTTGGTTGGTTGGCTGGCTGGCAGTAAGTAGTCTGTGAATGGTCAGTTATAAATAACTTGTTTCTCAAAAAGCAATTCAAATTTATGGTGAGGCATGCTTAACATGAATGAACTGTCAGATTACTCCAGAATGGACAGAAAGTTACAATCAGTGAAGGAAATGTGTGGTTTTTATCCAGAAATCTAGGCATAATTTTCCAGTCATCATCAATTAACTGAATAAGATAGCTTCTTCAAGTGTATCTTATGGCCTCATAATACTAGTAAGTTGACAACAGCAATGATTTTTCTTTGCTGCTAATTCTTACTGTCTTCTCTGTTGTTCAGAATCCATCAAATCCATTTTGACTATAAAGGATATACAAATGTACTTTCTTTGACCTAACCACCAACTTAGACTCTCACCCACACTTTTCACTTTCTTATATAGCTTCTGAGGAACTTGGGTAGATAAGTCTTACAATGTGAAGGGTGAGCTAAGATGCTTTTAACATGCTTGAATTAATCAACAAGAGAGCTGCCATGTGAAGGAAAGATGGCCCAATTTATTTTCTTATTGCAACCTTATCTGTAACCCATTGATCTTGATTTGTCAAGGACACTAAATTTCCAGACATGAAATAAGGATATTTATATCACACAAATGATGACAAACTGAATGCATAAGTGGAACAATTGGCGGGCTGTAGTGATGTGGCCTCTGGACTATAATGTCATCTATCAGTATCTTTGAGCCTTTCAGCTCTATTTGCTTTTCTCTGCCCTGAGAAGCAGTTTCCATACCATGTCAGTGACTGGCCAGAGGTGGGGCTTTGATGGAATTCTGCTCTGGCCAAAATCCGAATAATGTTGATGGGGAAGAAACAGTGTGTTGAGTAGCTTTCATAGTCTGTTAGCATTCCGCAAATTCCCATCTCCTTGCCATTGGCCTGTTTTCTTTAAGTCAGTGGTTCCCAACCTTTGGGGCGTGGACCACTGGTGGTCCATGTAGGTAGTGCAGTGGTAATTACTGCAGGTAAATGTACTGTGACAAATGCAATATGTTTGTGAGTGATCATAATAAATTATTAGAAATAGCTGCATTTTTATTATTCTTTGATATGTAGGTTTGAATTCTCTCGGCCATAGGCTATGTTAAAAAGGTTTAAAATAGCTTGGTGGTCTGCTTAATGAAAAAGGCTAGGAACTTCTCTTTGTCATCCTAGATGTATCTTCCTAGACTGCCAAATATCAGTGTCCACCAATGTTTAATTTTGTCTTTGGCAGGCTGGAATCTTTAATTCCTGATGACAATCTCACTTCATTCATCTACACACTTGTGCTGTCCGAACATCTGTCAAAACAGTTTGCCTCATTAGGCACAGCAACAGCAATTCTGGGCCCCAGTGCAGAACAGTCAGTGGTCCTCCTAGAAGGAAATGGCCAAGATGTGAGGTGAGCTTCCACGTTAAGGTTTTACTTATTTATGATGTGCCATGCAGGTTCACAGGTGGCTGAATGGGCAGGATCTGCTACTTAGCTGCCCAGGCTCTTGGACTCCCCAGGAAGTTGAGTAGCAGGTACCACCATCTCAGCTTCTTGGGAGCCTGCACGATGCATAGTAAATAAGCTTGGATTAGGGAGGAGGTGGCAAGCATGAGTGGTAGGAGTACAGGCGTGGGATGGGTGTGAAGGAGAGGAGTGTAATTGTCTGCCTGGGCTCTTTTAAATTGCTGGATCTCTGGGAAATGGACTCCTTTCCCACCCTTCGATAGTGGGCCTTTATCTGGTCTAAGTAACTACAGTGACTACCACGTGTGTTCAGCTAGTTGCAGAATGGACCAGCCGACCATCTGAATAGGGCTGGCTGGCCAGATCTTGTAAGAGTTTTTCAGCTGAGGAGGTGGGGGTAGTGGTGCCTCATAATACTTTAACATTTATTGTCAAAACAGTTTAACAAGGGTTCTGGTGGTTTTTCTGTCCTTGACAATTTTTAAATCAAGATTAAGTGTTTTTCTAAAAGATCTGCTGTAGGGATTATTTTCCATGGCCTATTCTACGGGACATCAGATGAGATGATCACAGTGGTGGTCCCTTCTGGGTGTCAGTGTCTATGTATCTGCACTTCACAGACATTGACAGGATGAAGTTCAGGCTGCTGTTTATTATCCATTGTACTTGCACCTAAATGAGCAGGAACCCAGCTACTTCAATGATCCTGTAAAACTTGCCTTTTTGGCCAAACTTCTCTGTAATGATAGGTGTTTTCAGTATCATCTACTGTTCTTGTACCAAATATAGTTGAAGGAAGATAAGCCCCAAATCTCCTGACCACCAGACACAACCATACAAAGTCTCACTTTTGTTCTGCCTCTGCCCCCTCTACCCATTCCCCTGTGTGTATTTATGTATTGTAGGGGTATCTCTACTGACTCTATATTTGCATTATGATGCTGCTTAAAAGCAAGATTAAAATTACTCTATTCTTTATAATGTTAATTAAATATAGAGTGAACTGTGTGAGATTTTGCACATAGTATAGTGAGGATAATGACAGATTAATGAACAAGAATTTCAACTGGGACAGGTTAAAATAATTTAACACGTGTTTAATGTGTTGTTACAATGAAAGTTTATTCAAAACTGTTTTAGGACAGCTAAAAGCATTAATTCTGCAAATTATACGAGGACAGAGTTGAACAATATTATTTTGTTAGTAGCTGGCAAATAACAGAATGTTGCATTATGATTTTATTGGATGAGATTTAAAACCTGCAGTTGCAGTTACAAATTGTGTGAAACATGTTTTCCCACATGCATTTCCCCACTTCTCAGTTTCCCTTGCTTTGAACTTATTAATATAAGTAGCTGAACATCAATAAGATTGTGGCACTGAGTTTCTAATGCTTGGAATTAGATGGAAAAAACTGATTTTTGTATGTGTACTAGCTAAGTATTACTGCATAAGTTGCCATTAAAAATAAAATGTTTCACACAGTGAACTCTGCATTAAAAACTCACCTTGAATAGATAAGCAAAAAATACTGTAAAATATCCTCAAGGTTCCCAGCACAGTTACACTCAGAAGACCATATTTGCGAAGCAACTGGATTTTTCTGGTCCCTAGGGGGGAGTGCAGAAGTATGGTTTAACTGCATTATGACAAACTTCTCTGTAACTATTATAGCAGGTTTATATTTGATGAGTTACACTGTACTCTAAAATTATGTAAACATCTCGTGTGATGATCCAAAATAATTGCTTAGAGGATGGCTCAACAAATATTTTGTGAGGTCAATAGTTGACTTTACTTGATATTCCCTCCCTTCTGTGGTAAATTGCCGAAAGAGTAAGCACAGATAGTGTGGATTCCCGTTCATTTTTCTGCTTCAGCTCACCAAGCCAAAATCCATGTTGGTAACTAGATTCTGGGAGCTCGGGGGGAATCATTTTGATTCTCTCCTATGAAAAAATTGGAAAAGCTAAGACTCAATAGGGCAGAAAACAAGATATTTACTGCATGTAGGCCTTCAGCTGAATTTAGGGTGTTCTGGAAAGTATGGAAGAGCTCTTCCTTTACCCAAATAAGGAGATTAATCCTTTGTCTAAACGTGTTTAATAAAGGTCACCATAGGAGGTAAAAATATTTGTTAATTCAATCAGCAAGTAATTTTATAGGACACTTACTGATGTTGGTAATCTAGTTAATAGGGAAAAGATGTACTTGGAATTATAACTAGCTGCCTAACCAGAATAACTAATTTCTCTTTTTTCCAAACATTTTATTCTGAGTTACAGATCCAGATCTCTCTCCAGACTGGAGCATGCCAAAAATTCAGGAGATTTGCAGGTGCAGGGGTACAGTTTTAGTCTTATCACTAACTTAAGCTATGTCTCCACATGCAGCAATAGAGTTGTATCAACACATCTGGAAAGACAGTCCATGCCGATGGGAAAGAACTCTCCTACTGGCATAAAAAAAAACAAAGCCTAAGTGATATGAGCTGTTGAGGTGGGAGAACTATCCCGTTGAAATAGTGCTGTGCACAGTAGTGCTTGCATTGGGTAATTTGTGTTTCTCAAGAGGTCACGCCCCTGACTGATAGAAGTTTTGCTGACAGAGTGTTGTAGACGTATCCTTAGAGAGACTTGTACAAAGCCTTCATCAAAATATATATACAGGTTTTATTAACAGTAACATGAGAAGAATAAATAAAAGCGGGGAAAACTGAACCTTTCCTTACCCATAGTATGTATTATTCATCTGCTTTAGAGGCGCAAACAATGCACTTTTTGTGGAGCAGCAATAAAATTGATAGGCTTTTTCATGGATTCAGCTTTCTTTTGCTACTATTTGAGTGTATTCCTCAGCAAACAGCTGAAGACCATTAGAAAATACTTGAAAAGATTCTGTTCAGAACGAGCTCTGCTTGTATTCAGATATATTTTCAGTTCTTTGTTTTCATTCAGTAAATGTAGAAATAATGTACCCCTACTTCTGGTGTCTCTCAACCTGCCAACAGCAGTACTTTTCTCAGCAACGAGTAAAGATGTCACAAATGGAGGATTATAGCTTTCCATGAGCATCAACAAGCGTCTGCAATCAAACACAAATCTTGCTTTCATATAAACTATTTCTGAAACAAAGAATGAAAAATAAGAAATATAGAAAATAGAATGCAAAGACCACTTTTTTCCTAACTAGGATGACTTTCAAAGGTTGTCATGAATTGTCCATGGTTTTTTAAGAACAGGGTAGAGTGCAAATGAATTGTTCATATATCAGTGTTTCTAGTGGTCAGCTATCTTTAAGTGAATGGAATCACTGCACAAGGGTGGCCTGGTTCATGGTTAATTAAGGTATTTCACTGTCTGCATTTCTTTATACTAATGAAGAAGGAAAAGTTTCTTTCTGCAGAAATATTTCTTTTAAGCTTTTTTATTTCCTCTGGTGGCTTTGACTTGGGAAGATGTTACATATCAACTCGAGTAACATTTATAATCTTGTCCCATCCTTTGATGGGCATCCATAGTCATTTTTTAAAGTCTCAGATTTTGATTTGCAGAACCAAAGTCAGCAGGGTTGGGGTACTGTTCCATTCCATCTGTATTGCTAAAGATTTTAGGGGACTGGAAGATTCCAGATTTGCCAGTCTGTAGTTCAGAATACTGTCAAATACCATGCAGGCAGAATTGCAAGCAAAGATGTACGCGCTGTAGGTAAGGGAATCATTCACATTTCCATCAAGGTGATAGGAATGGACTTGCCTGAAATAAGAAAGCAGTGCACTGTGTGTGTGGCATCAATACATTGGATCCCTTTGAGAATAGGTTTCCACTAGCTTCCCCCTCTCTAAGTGGAACCACGCAGACAATATCTCTACACTGCACAGCACTGACAGTGGTGTATAGGGTATGTGTCACTACATACCCAATCCTATGCAAGCTGTCGTCTTTGTATGGCATCTAACTACAGGTGGCAATGAAAAGCCTTGACAGGAGAGCTGCTGGAGACATTCATTGCTGCCTCCCCCTGTCAAAGCCTTTCCTCGCTGCCGGCATCTTTTGTTTGTCAGGAAAAAGCTCGTCATTTCCCATCGTTCCATGCTGCCTCCCTCCTGATGGGTCTTTCCTGGCAGTAGGGAAAGTCTGCAAGGGTGGGAACCTCCCAAAGCCTTTGCCCCCTGCTTCTGCTTTGCCAGATCCTTATATAACAATGTAAATGGGAGAGGCACTGTTTGGGCATGTAGAGAGCTGTGGAAGGGTACATACTCTAAAAATTTGTGTGTTTTTATTCACTAAGCGGTGCCTCACCAGGTACACCCCTACATGTATCCATGGTGGAGGTGTGCATTGTATGTACTCTACATGTGGACAGAAGGAGGGTTCAGTGTTGACATACCATTGGAGTGGATCTCTTGGTCCAAACCTCTCTTTGCCAACTGTGTTACCTCAGCCAATTGAACTGATGGTTTGACTCTGCTGTTAATTTCCCTCCAGTGTCTGTGACAAAATCAGGCTGCAGTAGCATAGGTACATTTTTTTGAAAACTGAGTAGAATTAAGTTGCTAAAATGGAGTGCACATTTAGGAAAATAGGTTTAAAACCAGAATCCTGTGTGCTTGTTTCCTTATCTAAACTTAAATCTCTCTCTTTCCAGCTCAGGTGGGTCCTTCCTACGCCAGTCTCTTACTGGGAGAAGCTGACTGTTCTGTACGAAGCATGCTTTCTCTGTCTCTGTGGGCAGGTCTGCGTTGCCCACCATTTTCAGCAATAGTTGAAGGGAGCTATGCAAGTTACTTAAAATAATTTGCATATCTCCCTTTTACTCCATTACACCTGGCACATCCACTGCACTGACTCAAAGTGGGAGCCCTCTCTTCAATTCAGCATTTCTCCAGTTGTCAGGGTGGTCTTCAGCAATCGACTTCAGATCGACTGATCGGGTCTTTACAGACCTAATCTGTCAATCAAGAAAGTCAATGTGATGTCTGCAAATTTGCTTATGTCAGTGAAGACTAGCCATGTGAGTCTGCGTATTAGTCTCCTCCTTCTGACATACTCCTCCCTTCCTCATGACATACTCTTCTCCTCACTTTCTGCAGATATACAGTTTTAATACCCCCTTTGATCTTCAAGTACACTGATTAGCTTCATCTCATTATTCCCTTGAGCCTAAGCATTCTTTGTGATTGTACCTTATATTTTCCTTCCCTGCTTGATTCCTTTAACAGCCACTTTCTGATCTCACACCCAGGAAGTAATCTATCATCCAATACAAAAAGGTATGCACAGTTTATTTTTGAAAAAGGTATTTCCCAGTTTGTGTTTTTAATAAATACTTGATTTTGACATCTTGTCAGATTGATCTTACACAATTAAGTATCTTTGGGTTTTCACGTAATCCTGTTAAGTGCAACAGTCCACATCTGTATTCAGTCACCTTGAAAACACCAGGACATTTTGAACCCAAAATAGCAGATTGATGGTTTAGATTAGGATATAGGGGAATCTCCCTGATTGCCAGCAATGTCTGTGAGATCCATTGCAAACGGCTGAATTTTGTAATCTTAGTAAGGCCCTATTTCACTTAAGTGCTTAAGTCTGTGTTTGGTAGTACAAGAGATTGTGATCTAGTTCCCTTTGCTGTTTGCAAACAAAATATAGTCTCATCCTGTAATAAACACATACACACACACACTTGGAGCTTTAAAAAACTGAAAGCAATCATGAGCAAACTTGTGTGAAAAGCAGTGTTTTAAACTTAAAACTGTGAATGATAATTGGGGATTGTTTAGGAATTCTTGTATAGATGTTCAATAACCCACAATTTCTGTACTCTCAAAATATGGCTTCTTTGGTTAAAATACTATTTTTAGGAGAGGAAGTAAGAAGCAATAACAGTATAGATATATTAATTGGAAAAATGGGGAGGTTTAAAGCAGTGAATATAAATTAGCAGTTAAGAAGTGCAGACAGTTAAGTGATTTTTTTTACTGATACCTTTGCCATCCTGTGGCCAAGCACGTTAAAGACAATATGAAGGAATTATTTAAGTATAAGAGGAGCAAACAGAGTCCTCAGAATTGTATAGATCTGGTACTAGACAACAGTGGAAAGACTATTAATTGTCATGCAGAAAAGGCAGAGGCGTTGTATGCATATGCCTGTTCTGTATTTGGAAAGAAGCAGAATGATACATTGATGTGTTACAGTGGGGATTAAATACATTCTGTTCTAGAAGTAACTAGGAATGATGTTAAGCACCATTCGTAAAAACAAACAAGGAGTCTGGTAGCAGTTCTAAAGACTGGCACATTTATTTATCACATGAGCTTTTGTGGGAGAAAATCCCACTTCATCAGACACTTGAAGATGATGCTTCAAGCATCTGACAAAGTGGGATTGTCTCTCACAGAAGTTCAAGCAATAAACAAATTGATTAGTCTTTAAAAGTGCCACCAGATTCTTTGTTTATTTTGCTGAACAAGACTAACACGCCTACCCCTCTGAAACTAACCATTTATTAAAACGTGTTTTTTTTAATATGCAGAGCCAAATAACTTTTACCCAAAAGTACTGAAAGAGTTGACTGAGGGAGCTCTCTGAATCCTGAATTATTGCTGCTCCCACCCCCCCCCATACAAATCTTGCACCATTCTGAAAGTTCCAAAAAACTGGAATAAGGGTTCATTCTGTACCAGATAAACAGCCCTGCTTCTCTCACTTCGTGAATCCTATGTCTGTCATCCTTGCTGCCTTTTCACCGCGTTTGTCCAACTCCTTAAACCAGGTATCTCAAACTTGCTTCCTGCGGGCCGCATGCAGCCCCTAAAGCTATTCCTTATGGCCTGCAACAATGCTATCACTATCAATATCTGCAATATTGTTGCATGAAGAGGCTTCAGTGGTGCAGCCCTTGGGCTACCATACTAGTCCTCATGCACGGTGCAGCCCTTGTGCTAATGTACTAGTCCTCATGTGGCCCTCGCGGTGATTTGAATTTGAGACTCCTGCCTTGAACCCTTCCCACATCCTGCCTCCATTTCTCTCTCTCTGTGCAACTCTTCTTTAACCAGCACCCACTCTGTCCCATCTCCTGCTCGCTCTCATGCCCACTGTCATCCCCTTACTCTTCTTGATGTCTGTCTCTTCTGACTTCCCCTTCACAATCTAAATGTGCTTTAATCTCTCCCATCTTAAAAGTGTGTGTGTGTGTGTGTATCGGTATATCTCTTTGCTCCTCCTTACCTCTTCAGTGTCCAGCTCTTCTTACATTCTCCTCTAAGCTCTTTCAGTATGCTATCTGCAGTTACTCTCTAGTGTTCATCTCCATTTCTATCCTAGACTCTTGCCGATCTGCCTTTTCAGGCTTTGCTCTGCAATGCATTCCACCAGTACTTCCCTCAGCAGTCTCTGTAGTGATCTTGTCCTATACAAATCTTGGAACTGTTACCTCATACCCATTCTTCTTGAACTCTCAATCAAGTTTGACACCATGTTCTTCTTGAAACCTTGTCCTTTAGCTTCTGTGTGTCTGTTCTCTCTTAGTTCTTCCCCAACCTCTTACTAGGTACCTAAATAGGGGGCTGCTTCGCCTTGTCCTTAGGTTACTTCCTCACATCCTTCAGAGGATCATCTTCATCTTTTTATAGGAATTTCTCCTGGGTTCACTTCTCTTCTCCCTCTGTACCTTCTCTCAGTGTAATCTCATCTGCAAACCCTAATTCAACCATTATCTCTACACTCAAAACTCACAATCTTCCTCCCTTGTGACTGCAGTGTTTTTTAGTTTACTTATCCATATTAAGTTTCTGGAAATTTTGCTTTCTATTTCTTTTCATATGCGAAGAAACTTTAGGGTGAATAGTGAACACAGTGGGCAATTCTGGTTGCCCCATCTCAAAAAAGGATCTATATCAGAATGGAAAAGGACAACAAAAAAATGAGGGGAATGGCACAGTTTCTATACGAGAAGAGCTTTAGAAAACTGGGACTTGCAGTTTAGACAAGAGACAACTAAGTGAAAGTATGATTTGAGATCTGTTCAGTAAAATTGATGTGGGGAAAATGAATAGGCAAATATTTTCTGCTGCTTATTGGATTTCAGTATGGGGTATGAATGCACCCATGTGCCAGAGCCAGAGAATTTGAAAGCAGGTTCTGTTGATCTATGCATGCACCTCTGGTTCACCTTGTACCTCCCAACCACAGGGATAAAGGGTGAACGGACTACATTACTCCCCAGTTCCCTCTTGCTGCCACATAATCCAAGATAGAGCCTTTAGTGTCATTCTACAAAACAATGAACAAATAACAAAACAGTTTTAATACTTTTTATGGTTTAGCATTATATTAAAGTCCTGGGAGCAGACTAGTCCCCTTCACACTCTTACTCTGGTACTGCATTCAGATATCGGACTGTGCCCAGGGCTTCAAACTCTTTGCTTCCTGCCTGTGATCCTTCTTCAGCAGCAATGACAGTCCATCTAGGCTACCACCCTCCTTGCCAACTCTGATGGCCCAGGCAAGCAGACCCCCTTTCAGGGTTGGGAGATTTGAATCTGCTGCTGCCCCATGAGACATTTTCACTCTCCCAGATCTGGAATCCGTCCTCCATTAAAAGCCTCTGTTCCAGGGACATAATTAATGACTGCTGAAAGGAATCTGGTCAGTTTCCAAAGGGATAGCCGTGTTAGTCTAGTCCGGCAAAAAAAACAAGGAGTCGTGTGGCACTTTAAGACTAACAGATTTATTTTTCTCATGAGCTTTCGTGGGAAAAAATCTCTTAGTCTTAAAGTGCCACATGACTCCTTGGTTTGTGTTTTGTTTTTTGTTTGTTTGTTTGTTTTTTGCTGAAAGGAACTCATCACCTGTCCCTTATGCCAAAATTATCCTTTCTCCATCAGCACTGTACTGTGAGAGTAGTTGGAGCCCATCTTGAATCTAAGGAAATATCTGTGAGCAGGATGAATGTCTACAGGAAAGTAGGCATCCTTCATCTTGAGAGCTGTGATCCACATGCTCTTTTTCTAAAGATGGAATTACTGCTGCTGACATGACCATCTGAAATCTGAGGATCCAAATGAAATGGTTTAGATGGCAGAGATCAGGAACTGGTCCTGAACGCTCTTTACTTTGGCTCTCAGGAAACAGGTTGAGTAAAGCCTTCTCCCTTGGTAGTGAGGAGGGATATGTTCTGTTGCTCTTCCCTGCAGCAGGGAGCTTACCTGTCATTTGAGAGTGATTCCATGAGCGTGATCCTTGAAGGTAGGCAGTGTGAAGGATTTCAGAGGTGGTGGGAACGGAAACTCTCATATAGCCAGAATGGATGATGATTAACACATGCTTGTCTGTTAACGCACTTCAGTTTTTTGAAAGAGTGCTAGACGACCCAGAAATTTAGGGCTCAGAACTGTTGGGTTTAGTGTTTCACAACTCTCCAGCTCTGTCAAGAGTAACACTGAGCTGAGTGCTGAGCCTGAGATGCCAAGCTTGTTGGCAGAAGTTGTAGGGAAGTGGGACTTTTGAACACTGTCTCTTGTGAGGTGGTTCACAGGGACTCTTGGTACTTCCAGTCTTTTGGCAGTGGCAGCATGGAGTTCTGCAACCGAGTACCTGAAGGTCTGCGGTCCAGTACTGGGTCCTGACCCTAAGTTTGAAAACCACTGATCTAGACCAGTGGCTCCCAACCTTTTCTCTGCTGCAGCATACCATACCACACTGTCACTCATGGCCCCCCAGACCCTGCTGCCGATGGTGGCCTTGGGACCCTGGCCAGGGCCAGGGCCAGGTCCTGCTGCCACTGGCAGCATGTTTAAGGGTTTGCTGCAGCACACCAGTGTGCCACAGCTCAGTGGTTGGGAAACACTGATCTGCATTGTGTTGCTGTCTTGGAAATACTGAAAGGGTATGCCATCTCCATCCAGAAAATTTCCCAGTGGATCTCTGGATGCATTTTATTCTATCACCTTGCAGACTTTCCCACCCTCTGGTTTCAGAGCATATTCCACAAGAGCACAACTACTATGGCTTCTCTTCAGAAAATGCCCCTCCTAGAAATCTGTAAAGCAGCTGGGTGGGGCTCCTTTCATGGATTTGGAAGACATTATGAACTCATGCACTGGTGCAGGAATCTTCTGCTGGTGCCTCTTTGGGACAGTGATACTCTGCTCAGCCTTACCATCTGTATCCCTGCAACCTCCTCCTACTTGGGTGTTACTTGTTAGTCATCCACAATAGAATGCAATAGGGACCATGACTCGGAGAAGAGGAGGAAGTTACTTACCTGTAACTGGAGGTTCTTTGAGATGCCTGGCCCCTTTCTGTATTCCACGTCCAGCCCTCCTTCACATCTGCTTTGTTTCTTACCTGATTCATGGTGAAGAAGGAACTGCAGATGTGACTAGCCCATCCTTTTTGTCCCCCTCAGTCAGACAGCAAGAGATGAGCCAGGTTGCATTCATGGACAAATGGACACTGCTTTCAAATTCTCCAGCTCTGGGTTCATAGTGCACATGCAAATACACAGTGGAATACCACACATTAGAGAGAAACTCTAGTTACAGAGAAGGAATCTCTGCTTACACCCTCACATAACACAAAAGCCAAGGCTCACCGAATAAAATTAATGAGCAGCAGATTTGAAACAAACATGAGGAATTACTTCTTCACACAACTCACAGTCAGTCTGTGGAATTCATTGCCATGGTATGTTGTGAAGGTCAAAGGCATAACTGGGTTCAAAAAAGAATTAGCAAAGTTCATGGAGGATAGGTCCATCAGTGCCTCTGAACTAAGATGGCCAGAGATGCAACCCCATGCTTTCTGGAAGGATTGTCCTATTCTGTTCATTCCCTCTGAAGCAACTGGGCTAAAAGGGCCAGTATTCTAATGCAAGGTAGCGGTTCTTACATTTTAAGTGTACTTCTAATGAGGGAAAAGCATAGTGACTGTCTCAGGTATTTGCCAATCCTTCAAAAGACACATGATAGAATACATTCGACTTCTGCAGAAAGTAGAATGAGGCTGAGAGTACCAGCCAGATAAAGTTGCTATTGATGTGCTGCTTATAAATATAATGTTTCATTCATTTTTCAAAAAAAAAAAGTGCACATCTCATAACATCTCAAAAGAAGCCACGTCCCTCTCCTCCATCTGAGGGAAAATAGGATTCACTGCACACAGCAGGAAATGTAGTATTACACTACAACATAACAAACAACCTTGACAGCTCCGTATGATGCTGCAGTTCAGATTTTGCCATCAAGGAAATCTATAAACTATACTGAGCTTTCTGAAATCATTAATGCCTTAGTTGTATTGATGATTTCATTTCTCTGTTACAGGAGCATAGCCTAGACACCTAGCTGCAAGCTGCAGCTTATCGTTTTTATGAGTCTTTTTTTCTGTGCCCCCCCCACCAAAAAATCCATTGAATAAATTGATTTGGGGATCAGCCTTGATAGAATACCAGCATTCAGCCCCTCACAACATCATAGCTGTATTGTTAACTGTTCTTGATTATTTGGATGCTTCAGTAGAAGCTGCCACATCAGAGTTGGAGGTGTGCAGAGATTAACTGGTGTCTGTCTGACCATTTATCATACAAATAACAGTGCTGGTAGAGTGAAATACTATAAATCATTTTTTTCCAGGATTGAAACCTTTTATCAGTTGTGTCAGTTTCATTATTCAGTAAGCGATTAGTAACAGCCATTGTCATTTAGCCATTTATTAGTTAACAACTCAGATCTCTGGCTAGTCAAGGAACTGTTTGACACTAGCATCTGATGTAAAAGGAAGTTTTAATATCCAGGTGAAATGCAGTTGGGCTTGCTGGTCAATTACTTAATGCTTTTTGACAGATTAAAGACAATCAAGCATAGACACGAGGCGTTTAATTTTATGGTGGTTGTGCTTTGTCAAATGGCTACTTCGAATTCAGTTACAAATAGCCTGTTCCATGCAAATATTCTGACAAGATATGTTAACAGTATGAATATAAAATTGGCCTCATAATTTTTCCCTGTTTAACTTAATTGTTCAAAAGGCTCATCATTGTAGTTCATGGAGACTTTTTTTCTGTTATTCCAGTTATCATCTATATAAGCCCAGTTATAACTCTACTTGTGTTACATTAATGTAAAAACAACCAAGTAGAGAGAGAAATTCATCCTAGTACAAGCCAGTTTGAGTATACCCCGCCCTCAACTGACTTCATTATAGTTTGATTTAAGTACGTCATCTGAAAGGGCCAAAGAACCAATAGGGCATAAGTAAAGCTGAGGTGTCTTGTCTAAGAAGAACACTAAATAATACACACAAAGCGGTGAAATTTAAAGTAGCAGGCATAATTAATGGAAAGCACAAGTTGAATCTGTTTTGTAAATAGCAAAAACATTTTCCTATCCTGTATGTGTAAGTTCTAGTAATTACACAAATCAAACAAACAGCAGTTTCTTTTCTTTGGAACTACTTGTGGTTTTGGATACTTACCTGTAAGAACTAGATTGAGGCTGTCTCTTTTCAAATTTCCCTGAATAGTCATTGGAGGTTACTGTTTACAGTGATGTAGCCCTGTTGGTCCCAGGATATTAGCAAAACAAGGTGGGTGGAGTAATATAGTTTATTGGACCAACTCTGTTGATGAAAGAGAAAAGCTTTCAAGCCGCACTAAGCTCTTCTTCAGGTGTGAGAGAGATACTGTGTCACAGGCAAACACAAAATGAAATAGATTGTTTAGCATAAGTAGTTAACACACACTGTAAGAGACTGTTCAAGGTGAAATGGCCTGTTTATCTCTGCAGTCACAGGACAAAAAGGGGGCAGTGGGCGGATTAGTGGGTTGCAGATTCTTGTAATAAGCCATAAATCCAATATGTAGGCTATCCAGTTACTTGTCTAGTGGACAAGTACTAAGATGACTCTCCAGTGTGCCTACCTGTTTATTGGTTGCTTTGAGGAAGAACTTCTGAACAAAGGTACCATAAAACAAATGATTTACCAAAGATAGGTTGATTTACATTTATTAATTTTTCAGGCAGGTTAATGTAAACTTCAGCTTTGCTCCTGTGTTTTTAATTACCCAAAACTGTCTTCTGTTCTAACACAATGAATAACTTGTAGCTTGACTACGTGCATAATAGAAGCAGAAGATTATAATTTATAGAAGTGCACAATAATATACCGTATTTAGACCTATATTTGTAATTCCATATTTACAGGGCCATATAACTGATCCATAACAATTCACACTTACCTCAGACTTGGTACCAACTATATAGTGTGCCTTATACACATAGAAGAAATTGTTCCAAAGGCCGGTAAGTCTGTCAGATGAAAATGCCTTAACAAAATAGATCTCTACTATTAGCTTTTCATGTGAAGAATCCCTGCACTAAGCTGTTTAATTATGTTTCAATAATAGTTCTTTAATAGTGCTTCTAATCTTCAGATCTCAAAGAACATCTCAAATGAGGCATAAGTATCTTTATGGTTACTTGACAAATGAGAAAAATGGTGTACAGAAAATTAAAGTTAATATAGATGCAGTGGAAGCTATTTATGTGTCATGACAAAAGTATGGACATTATTTTCCATCAAGAATAGTCTAAATTACTTTTGTCTGTGCTCTCTCGTGAAGTTCTTCCAGTGCACTTCAATTTGCACAGTTTTGTCCCTCCAGAGAACAAACTACTAGTGATGCTGGATTAAATGGTAGACTTTGTAACATGTATGGATATTAGGCATCAGCAAGGCCCCCCCCCATGTGTTTAGGGTGAAATTCTCTGTTGCAAAGAGGGCTAACACAAGTTCCTCTTAGTTCTGCCACTTAATTTTTCCTTTAGACCTGGAAAAAGGGCTGAAGTGAGATTTAACCACCTTCTAATGGAAACTTTATTTCATAAGTGTATCGTCAGCGACACCATTATACATTGCCTTATTTTTTGTAGGTAACATAACAGATGTTGGACTTGAGCAGAGAATCTGTGAGAGAGTTTTATAAATCAGTTCAGAGAACAGATTTCTAACCCACATTGTACGTAAATATTTGTCCATCTTTGAACAGCACATTATTTTCATACCAATTAAAAGAATGGATGTCCCAGAGGCTTGTCTCTTAATTTCCTGGCTTTTTTTGTGTTATGGTAGCCCACTCCAGTAGTAATTTTTTTATTTCCAGTTTTTTCGCATTGACATTTAATATACATGGGAAAAGAAATTTCATAAAAATTTGTGGGAAAATAGTTCAAAAGTTTCAGGATCCCTGCTTTGAGAATAAAAGTCCTTTGAGCTGAAATAGCTTTCTGTGGTTTTGTAACTGTTTCCTTGACAGTAATTGCTTGCACTATCAAAATGTGCTTGCTTTTTGTTCAAAGGAAGAGAAAGTACAGAATAATACATCCTTGGTTAATGGATTTAAATGGTGCTTGTTTATCAGGCTATAACAGTCAAGATTGCAGGTTCCCTATCTATAGATGAAGCTGGTGGTCCAAAGCAGGAAAATAAATCCATCATGCCATAAAATTATTGGGTCTTTGTGGGGCAAGCAAGTAAACATTTTCTCTTTTGGAATGAGTCAATACTATGTCTAAACAGAGGAATAAGGCCCTTTATGTTCCTTACTTGCCTCTCTAGTATTCTTTATACTTTTAAGTCCATTTCCAGCAATTTGCCTCTGGTGGAGATGTTTTTCCTCACTCCCTTTCTTTGCTCCTCTCTCTCTCTCTCTTTTCCCCCCTCCTCTTGAGGAGTAAAGCCCTCTGCTTGTAATGCTAACACATTTTACTGTGTACAGCCACAGGATTGCCAGTTGAGGGTTCACTATCAAAAGCTATTTCATGTATGTTTGATACTTGATTTGTTGTCACAAGTATAGGGCTTTAATCTCCATATTCTAGCCATGTGAACCAAAGTCCCTACAGGCATACCATTATGTTGTTTGTTAATCATTAATAAGAATTTGTCTAGGACTCGATAAAAACACTGGCACATGAGAAAACAATTTGGCTCAAGCAATCACTTGTTTGTACACTATCCAAAACTGATTCGTTGTTGGTTTCTCATGTTTTTCAAGCTTAACACTAATTATGTGGCTGAACCTTCATCATGGCATAAGTGTAAGAATGTGATTAGGTGTGGTTTCAGAACCAAGCCGTCTTTGGAGTACTGGACTTTACACAGGATGCCTTTCTAATGTACCCTAAAAGAAAGACTGAGTGTCAATAATGATAACAAAGTATATTATATATTTAGCACTGGGTATTAAGTTCAAGCTTTTGCATGATGAGGTAAGTTAAATATCTTATTTCTAAAGACATGAAAACACAGATCATGTCAATAAAAGTAAATTTTGGTAACTTTAATAATGATAAATATTACGCTATAATATACCCAGAGCAAGTCACTGATAAGCTGATCATCTAAAACTTTCCTATAGCTGTTCCACTAATTCAGAACAAATGGAATATTGATGGTAAATATCAAAACAAAGTTAAGGACATCATAATTCATTTATATCTTTATTACTGGAATAAGGTGGGCATGGGCTTTAATACCTAGAAAACTGCCAGGTGGTATTAAAAACCATTTTAAACCTTGGTGATATTGGCCCCTAGTACAGTGTATCGAAGGAAGTATTTGTGTATGCTGGAGTTAGTTTTTTCTTTTCCCCAGCAAATTTTTGTAGCTCAAATATGAGCAACAAAAATGGAAGTGGAGTTACAAACTGATTAGCTAATCTCATAATAACTCAGCTGGCCTCATGAAGTCAACCCAATTGTATAAACTAACCTTAGAAATTGGTCGATCAAATGTTCCCATATAGAAGCTGGTGGTCTAGTGATCACAGCCAAGCAATTATGTCCCTGTTAGATAGTATGAGTACTAGTCATTAAATAATTATACCTTTGATTAACTGCTTTAGCTGTTCATTGCCTTTGAAATATGATAGCACAATTTAAAGCTTTTATTAAAAGAAAATTTTTCTAGGTGGCTGAAAAAGATTTTTGTGTGTGTATAAAAGACCTGTAATTTTCAGCTGCAGGAAATGAGAAAGCTGAAAGAAAATAAAAATGTTTCCAATTAACGTCTGTTTCTGTCTCTGTGGTTCTTGAATGTTTATAGTACGTTGCTAATACGCTAGATAGTTATGTCAATCCTTTCTTTTCTGTGGATATTTGGAGAGGGGGTGTCCTTCCTCAAATAGAAAGAAGAATTAATTATTGTTCTATATGTAACCTCGTTCTTTATTAATATTTATTTGAGATTAACTTTTTTGTAAATAAGTAAATCTAACACTTCAATACATGTTTGGTGGTCGATGAATTTTCATCTTTTCTCTGTATGAAATATAAAATAGCTGCAAACTAATTTAATTAAACTTGTGATACAAGTACAAGCTTACCTTTAGATTGTTTCATGGTTTAAAATGGATTCCAAGTTCCATTTTCCTAACAGACGTGAAATTTTTAGTGTAGCATATAGATGATCTGCAAATCCAGAACTCAGTACTTTTGCCAACTTCCCTTCTCTATCACCATCATTCAAAAAAAAAATTATAAAAAATCAGGGCCAGATTTTCAAAAGAATCCTGCACCTTGCTACTTCAGTTGTTCTCAGCATCCAGATACCTAAACAGAAGCTGTTGAATGCTTGATCTTTCTTGAAAACCTGGCCTTCATGGTTGAGTTTGGTTTTCTGATTTAATGAAATATCCTGTTGCCTAACTTTGTTCTTATTTCAGTTCTTGCATTGGTTTGGTAGTGCATCCTCTTAGAATCCAGAAAAACCAACTAAATAGAAACCTCTTAAAGCTTTTAAATCTCTTTTTCAAGTGTTTAAAATATTTTTGCTGTGGAAATCTAGTTTAGTATATATTGCAGTAAGTGTAACTCTGAGAATTTGACGGGAAATGCAAATAAGTGGTAATTCGTCCACATTATGAGCAGTTTGCACTGGTTTAATTTTTTAATTAGGTCAGCTCCTGAATAGCATTTACAAGCATAATATTACCCAAGGTCAGAAACTCAGTTCAGCCACGTCATTTTACTTTCCGACTGTGTGTCCAGTATTGTGTTTGCTTGGTCCTGGTTTTTTAATCCTATCAAAGACCATTTAATGGATGTTTCAACATTACTGCTTCCCTGTATGGCATCCTCTAGGAAAAGACCATTATGTCAAGCCCCTTTGCAGTTGAAGTAGGGAGTTCACATAGTGTAACAATCTTCTGGGTTGCATCTTATGAAATAATTCCACTCCTGTTATAAAAGAACAGAACATTTAAGTCTTGTTGAGCAAATGAATGTTCAGATGGCCAGCACAAAAGAGAGATCCCCAATCTGCAGCTTCACAATGAAATGTCAGCTGATAAAAGATCCTGGGATGGCAGAGCACACTAAAAAGTGCAAGAAGAGAACAAAATAGCAGAATCCAATCCCCACTGTGGTGTGTTAGCTTTATGCAGATTGTCCTGGAACATGGGTCACTTCAAAATACCCCTCTGAGATTCGGGCTTGCCTTTGTGTAAAAGTGGTATTTATACAAGTTTAGCATAGATATTAAAAATATACAGGTTAGGCTGCTGTTTATCTGAAAAGATTCTTACATTTTTTCTTTCCTTATTGTGTTCCATTTAAAACAAAAAACTTCCTTACATGAATAGAGAGGGTTATTTATTTTGTGCTGGTGATGATGAGATATTCTCAGAAATGAGTGGCACACCAACTACGTCCCCATCCCCCTTCCTCCAGTGTAGGTGAAAAGATCCTATTATTTCTGATAATTGATGCTGAGGGCTGTGGCGTGCCTCATTTAATCAGCACTGTTCAGCACACTCCAGGGATGTAATTCATGCACACTTTAACATCCAACATGGCTGACGAGGCTTGGACACACAACCTAACGGCTACATCATTTTTTAATCAGCTATCTGAGGACTATTTATCTAATCAACAAAGAACTCTGTCAGATGGAGACCAGAGGTGATATTAACAAGTCTGTAGTTTCTTGGTACAGTGGTGGAAGAAGATTTTAGTATCAAACTATAGACTACTAAGAACAGAAGTGTATTTTTATGTCACTTATCAAAACAGAGCAATGAGTTTTAATGATATTTTTGTAAGATTTACAGAAGATTATGATCTTAGGCTCCACTAGGGAGTGTTCCAGGTACTAAATGAATTTATATACACATGCCCATGCAGTACAATGGTTTTGGAAATAGTATAATAGTAATGGTGGTAAACATGTTTGCTATACTATCTAGATGATAAAATAGGTGGGAAAAAATTACTTCATAAAAGCAAAATACCTGAGATCCTATTAAAGAAAACAAACAGACACAAAAATCTTGTTTGCCATGGGAAGGTCACAGGCATAAAGCTGTTGGCTGAACAAATACAAAGACGTGCAGTAATTGGGAGTCATTAAGTTTAAATGATTCCCAATTACTCCATATCATAGCAAAAGGCCTTTCTCTCTTGTAGAGACACAGTTGCTTTCTCTCTTATGTAAGTGTGTGCATGTATATTTTAAAATACAGAAGCGTGTGCTACATACAGAATAAACCTTTGTGCAGTTTGCAAAATCAAGCACTTGAAACTTAGTGAATGGCAGATTTCAGGTTGCTTTTGCCTCACAAATACTAATTAATGTATCTTCCTGACACATCTGTGAAACAGGGGAGTGTTGTTCACATTTTGCAGAGAGGACCTGACACAGAAGGAGAGAGGCCAAAACTTTAAAGTCTTCAGTAATTTTGGGGAGCTCAGATGTTACAACCAAACTTGAGAAACCCGGAATCCTTAATGTTTGTATAATATTTCATGTTCAAAAATCTGTATGCCCATTAACTAATTATTGCTTACAACTCCCCAGTGTGAGAGTTATCCCCCTTTTACACATGGGAAAACTGAGACAAAAACAGAAGTCATTTCCCTGAGGCTATGCAGTGAATCGGTTGCAGAGCTAGGATTAGAACTGAGAACCTTCTGTCTCAGTACTTTTGTTCTCGTTCTTCAGACTACACTGCTGGACTGATGGAAAGGCTGAGCATCAGCGGGTCTCACTGACTCTAGGTGCAGGTGAGTGCTCAGCACTTGTGTGAAAAGCCCCATCAGCTTCATGTTAGGTAATCAGAAAATGAGAAACGTACAGTTAGCGGAACTGCTGGAATGGAGCGATTTGCCTGGAATTACACGAGATGTCTCTGATAGTGGCAGGATGGAACTGAACCGTTGTCGTTCACCTGGCTCAGTAGCAGTAGAAGTCTGTGCCATGTATCTGAAGTTTACAGGTTCAAATGCAGCTGATAACCCAGGGAGAAACAAATATATATAGTTTAGTCTGAAAACCCTGAATAGTTGTTAAAATTACTTTATATTGCAAAACACTATGATTAAAGGTGAATTCAAATATTTTATTGATACTTGATTTACTCTACTGTATGTATGTCGGGTTAATGGGCCTGATCTGTTAAGGAAAAGATAGGACATAGTCTTTACCTGAAGAACATTTAAAACAGGATTTGAGAGATGATGTTTGTGACTCCAAAGCATGTGAGCCCCTGCATGTGTAAACTCCAGAAAAGGTCAGAACTTCATTTGATACATTTATCTCCAGAAAACAGCCTTCACTCTGAAGGTTTAACATTAGTGCTTATTAGGGGACTTGAATACCTGAGGACATTTGCTTATAAGCCTCAGAGCCTTTTGCCTGTTTGGTTACCACACAAATTTAACCCCACTCCCTAAGAATTAATAGTTATTTTTGTCTAATTGATGTTTTAAGGCACCCTGTATGAGAAGAGCTTGGGGGAATCTCAGCTCCATCACCCAGAGTACATGTTCACCACACATTCATTTGGCAGACTTACCAGAGAAGCCACGAAGTTCATGGGGTCTGGAGACTAAACTGTCCCTGTAACCTCTTAAGGATCCATCCCCCTCCAATCCCACTTTAAGGGTCAAGAAATGCTTGAAGGGAAGTCTGGAAAGCATGTCCAACTGCTGTCCTGTAGCTAAACAGAGGGTTTCATTCTGCAAGGTTCCATGAGTGCTAAATCCACACAGTATTTCTTAAATCAGTATGTTACATACAAGCTAGTTTAAAAATTTCTGTTTCCATAAAATGTTACCCATAGTATGAAGAAAACGTGGCAGGTATGTGGAGGACAACACATAGTATATTGTATGGATGCAAGAATATCCCCATTCCTACAGATGACAAATCCAAGAAACGATATTTGGCCGATTACCTAACATGCAGTGGTGGCTGAGATTTGGGTCTGCCACACTGGATGACTGTGTTCTGAGGCCTCGCTAGCTAATAAACCCTGTGAAAGACACAGAATTATTAACACCAGCTGTTAGAAATGGTGAGTCTAGAATGTATGATCTCCTGGTTTATGGGGCAGTACCATCTCCTCATCAGCCACATTTTGATTAGCCGGAAGATGAGGAGAAAGAACCAATTGTTCTGTGTCCTGACCAGAGATTCTTTTTTGTGTGGACTACTGAAGTAAGGTGTTGGAACAATGCAAATAAAATCCTGAGGATTTGTGGCAGCAAGTAAAATTGAGCTGTGCTATGTCAAACAAACCAGGGACGCTGACTTTCAGTAACACAGAACTCAGTCAGATCTGATGGAATTTTAATGGAGACACAAAACTAAAAGCTCTTCTCTGGTGCCAGAAATTCAGATTTCAGAATTCTCCTACGAGCCAGCTATGGAGAGTTTAAAGCACTTCAGAAGAATTGGTGAGAGCATTTTATTTATTTAAAAAAAAACAAAAAAAAACACCAAGCTGGGATGGCTGCCACTCCCTCTAATATCCACCTCTAGTTTGGGGAAAGAGAATCATACAGTCCTGTTCTTAGGCTACAGAATTCCCCGTTAGGAAATATAAAGGAAATTGAAACACTTCAGCTACTATGAAAATTACTGTATATATGAACCATCTGTAATTGCAGTATTTTGCATTAATCATCCTTGAAGACTGGGAGGGGCTCTGAAAAAAAAAGGTATAGAAATGACCAGAGAAGTTCCTAGTTTCACCTCTAATAATTCGTATGCACTATTGTGTAGCTGTCAGGTACTGAATACTCACAGAGCACAACAGTTGCTCCCTGCCACCCCCACCCCAAGGTGCTGCCATACACATGGGTACATCCACAGCGTAGCTACAATGGCATGGCCTACTCATCCCAAGTGCAAAGCAGCCTGGGCTACTCATCCCATGTATCGCTCAACCCAGCCACCTCCTGCCCCATATGTACTTGTGCACCTAGCGCTGTTGCTGCCGGTACAGCCACTCCAGTACAGTCACCTACCTGGGACAGAAACTACTCCAACTGCAAAGTAGACATAGTCTCAAAGAGATGAGGGCACGCTAAGCCTTAAAAGTTGTAGCAGACGTTTCGGAGGAAGAGAGGAACAAGTTCTAAATTTCAGCATTAGACAATAGACTATTACACAGTGCATAAAGAGGAAACACCAATGAGTTTTCATGACGTATATGGCTGTAATCGCATGCTACAGCGTGGCATGTTAATGGTTTTTGTCTTTTTCCAAAGAAATGGTGGTTCACACAGGTCACAGCAGTTGCTGAATTTAACTAGGGAAATATTTAATGAAGGGTTTTTAATTTCTAAACTCAGCAGAGAAACCACTCTTTTGAACATGAAAATATTTGCAAACTTAGCTACACTTCATGAAAACTAATAGGTCTTCCTTCCTTGTGGATCAGTCATTCATCTGGATTTGACTGTCTTAAACTATGTATTCGACCTACATAGTCCAGTATGTTTTTGTGCCATGTAGAAGCAATAAATCAAGTTGTAGAATGAAATGATTTGATCAAAAGTGGCTGGGTTGCAAGATTTCAAGAAATCTTTTTGACCCCTTTATTATGGGAAACATGCTTCAGAGGCTAAGGATTTAAAGTCTTTATAGTTTGTCATATTATAATCTCTTTCTGTGGTAATTATAACGGGAATTGCTGAGCTGTCTGTTGTGCTAAAGTAAAATACTGTAACAATTATGCTGTTGTTTCACAATGCAATACCATGATGCAAGATTCTGTTCTGTAGTTGCTAACAGAGCTCTGAGTTGTCAAGCTACATATAATGACCTACAGTACCAGTACAGATTGGAAGTCAGAAAGAACAAATTAATTTTCCTCACTGAAGAGTTAAGAATTTAAATTGAGTTGTCTAAATTCAGGATATTAATTAGTTTGAATGAGATCAGAATTAGACTTGTAAGCTAGCTGTGCACTGACATTGGAAATTTTGGAGTTTTGTTTTTGAGAGGCAATGAAGTCATTATCAAAGCAAATTCAAAGACTTTAATAAAGGCTTTGTTGAAACTCTTTAAAATAATATATTAATAATTCAGGTTATGATATTTCAACATTGTAGCAAGAAAGCTAGATATGTCAGGCCAATCTAATGAGTGAATATCAGTATTTCTTGCAAAATTAATAGGTTAAAAATAAACTAATATTTTTCAAGGAAATAATTAAGGGAAAAAAGGCTTTAGCAAATCAGACTATTTGAAAATTCTTTCAAATTAGAAAACAGAGTTCCTGTTTGAAAAAAAAAGAAAATAATTTTATTTAAAACTGACAATGAGATTTAATAAGCAGTCCCCATGAAAGTTTGTCTATGTAATCACCTTGTGTTGAGCTGGCTTTTGAATTAACAAGAGAGTGCAGACTAGATAGACTGAATGTCTTGCAATGTGCATTAGTGACGTAGGAGGTGTAGAACTCTCTCTAGTACCTCATGAGGCCTTATTGATAAGTGACAGAGCTTTATAGTCATGTATGATTGTGAAGGCAGGCGGGGTAGGCTGTCTAAGATGGGTGCGGGTGTTCTCATACATTAGTCACAATCCTGGAAGCTGCATTTGACGCAGCCCAGTGCCTGTTTGTTGAAAACAGGATTGTGTGATCTAAGGCAGTGAAGCACCACAAGAAGTAGAATGGAGTCCAGTCGATACTGCAAGACACATGAGGATGTATCAAGACCTTAGCTTCAGCCAGAAAATGTCCATTTGTTTAAAGGAAGGAAAAGTCATGACATTTAACACATTTAGAATTGATTATTTCATCAATAGGTTAATAGAAAACCAGGCTGCAAGTACACTTCCTGCTTCTACATCCATTCTCTAATGTGCGATTAGAGTATGAAAAATGAAAGACATAAAGTCTATTGGGAAAGGGGTTTTCTGTATTGGAGACAGCCTTCCTGTTCAGAGGGGTGCTAAGGCTAGACTTTGCCTATTTATATGTAAATTCTTTTCAGAAAAAGTAAGTTTTAAGTGAGGAGATTGAGCCTCTTTAGTTGTTACTTTTTGCCGTGACTTGTGAAATGTCTCTTAGAAGATTCGTAATATTGAAGGACACATACTCTTTTAGGCTTGGCCAACTAAATGTATAGATGAATCTGACTAAGTCAGTTGGGCTCTTGTATAATATTGTAGAGCTTCATTGCAGTAATATATTATATATTGCTAAAGGTACGGGTATGGGTGACAGCAGTCAAGTATTCAGTTTTCCGGCTTTTTCCCCTGTATCAGTGAATAGTATTAAAAACTGAATGCCACTATGTTAGAGTGCAAAGGTTATTAACATTCTAGGGTGTCTTGGTACTGCTCTTCAATGATAGTTGAATTACCATTTTATAACTGTGCTTCTGGTGGCATGTGGATGGTAGTTATCATTCTCAATGCTGTATTTGGGGGAATTGCTCCAAATAGGCTACTTTTTAATATAGGCAGTAGGACAGGGTTTCTCCTTTCAGGACTAAACTGGATTCAGTATGTGATCACATCAAGTTAGATGCTAAATCTGACTGAGCTACTTATCCATTATGCAGAAAACAAGTATTTTTCCATTTTCACCCAGTAAACTAAAGAGGCAGCTTTTTGTTAAACATTTGAATGAGTTAACTGGCATGTTACTTTTCCCTATGAACAACCTTTTGTTTGGCCTGAGCGTTATAAAATACACGTCTAGAAAAGAAAACAAGAAAAATACTTTCTCTGAGTTTGCATATTTTATTTGTGGTTGCATCTCATCTCAAAGGTTGAAGAGACATGGTGGGGGGAGTAGGTGAAACAACTTCAGCTAGTCACAGCGTATTTGTTACCAGCAAGACCCCATGTTGACTGAGATGGTTGACTAACCAGTTCCAAATTGTGTGAGGCAATGCACCATCACAGTTACCCTAGCAAAATTTGACAGCCTTAGAACAGATCATGATGGGAACGAAGGAAGAGACTAGATGGAATACAAGCCCTGCTTAAGTGTCTGTCAATTGGCACTTGTCTCTTTCATTTCTCTTCTGTCTGGCTGGAAGAGAAGTATGAGCTCTCAGGCTACTGACAGGTGACAGAGGTTTGCCTTTGTCACTGTTGTTAGTATTGTGAAATCTGTTCTCCATGCTGCATGAAGACAGTTAACTGACAACCACAGTGCCTGCTAAGTGATATAGCCAGGAATTATTGCTTTACCACCTCGCCCTTAGAAGTGGCTCCACTAGGTCACCTTTGAGGTCTGTTTTGGGATAGCGATGGGGAAGCCTGCTCTGCTACTGTCCGTAACATACAAGTTTGGTGGATAAATAGAAGGGATGATTTCCCAATGTGTTAATGTTCATTTTGGTTAAATGCTAGCAGTGTGTTCCTATGCCTGCTGGTTTGTTGAAAAAAAGCTACAGTACCTTCCCCCATGAAATTTATTCTAAAAATATTATTACTCTAGTATATTTCTCATGCTTTAAACTAGGTTTTAGGGAGAAATATAGAAATTCTACTAAGGGACAGTGAGAGAATTAATTTCCCATAATGAGCTGAGGATTTCAGTACTTTTTGTTCAGTTTCACTTATTAAACCCAAAAATGGGAGCTTGAAACAGAGAGGTATTTAAAAGCTTGATGCAATACTAATAAAATAATGATGGTGTTTTTGTGCAGAATATACATTTTGCTTTCCAAACAAGAACGTATGTTTTCTCAGTAATCGGTTTCTGAAAAAACAAGATACTCTTAGTAACAGCAGCTACTTGCTGTTTATAGTATTATCTAAGAATAATATTAGAAATAACATTTATGGATTAGATTATTTGAACCTACTACACCGTCACCTGGAATTAACAGTTTTACGGTTACAGGCATGTAATGATCCATGCATCCTCTTAGCACAAGGGGAAATCCTTTCTTTGTTTATTTAGTATGAAAGACACAGCCTAACTCCATAGTTGTCGTCTCTAATAGTGCGTATGTATACCAGAAGTGCTGAGCGCCTTTTCTATTCCATTGTTCATTGCTATTTTACTAAAACAGATCCAATTACTGTTGAACAAACAAGGAGTCCTGTGGCACTTTTAAAGACTAACAAATTTATTTATCACTTAAGCTTTGGATACTTGCTTTTTGTCAGTTCCTTGTCTTCAAAGTGTCTGAGGAAGTGTGATTTTCTCCCACAAAAGCTCATATGATAAATAAATTTGTTAGTCTTTTAAAGTGCCACAGGACTCCTTGCTTGTTTTGGTGAACTAGACTAATGTGGCTATCCTTTTGGAAGTTACTATTGACAGTTGTAAAGTCTTAAGAGTATCTTTTTCAGTTAAAAAGGGGGAGCTAGGCCTTCCCAGTTGGCGGTGTTTCTGAGACAGTGTGGTGTTCTGTGTGGATTTTGTGTGTGTATGTGTCTGTATAGCTGCGTCTCATGTAACAGGCTTGTGTTGGTGTTTTACTTCACATGCTACTTTGACATTTCTTTTCTCCCCTTTTTCATTTTTTCTTTATTTTTTTCCCCCCTTTTCTCTTCCCCTTTTGCTCTCTGGATGCAGCCAAACGCAAAGCATGGAAACTAAATCGTGTTGGTAGCCTGCGAAATATATACGGCAGCAGTAGCACCAACACTGAAGGTAACAAATTAAAACAACACATTTTAGATGAACACCTCACCCCCTCTTCCCTTTTACCTGCTTCCTCCCAGACTTGTTCCCCTTTCCTCTCACTTTCCAGATGCAGGAATGGAGTCAAATTTGCCCAAAGCATGCGTGCTTTCATCTTTTGTTTGCAGAGTCATTCCCGTGGTCTTTTCATCTTTTTGTTTGTGCGTTTTATTTTGCCATTCATGTTCCTTTCAGCTTACTTAAATTCTGACCTTTCCCTCTAGTCGTGGAGCAGTGATGTTTAAATTACTTCGGGAACCCATTTTCTTTTATTTATTTATTTTCCCCCCTTTAAACATGTGGGCACTCAATGTAATATTTCCCAAGTTATTACAGTTTTTAAAAGTGTTAGTATCAGGTGTAATGATCTGTAGCCAAATACAATAGTGTGCCGTGACATTTAAGTAACAGTCTTAATTTGTTTTGTGAAAGCGTTCTCCATAATGCTCTTTGCAGCTCTAATCCAAAGGCGAGACAGAGCCAGGTCATTTGCATGTGCTACTCTTGCTTATAAATTCTGTATATTGTTGTATTTCTAAAGGTCGCCTGGTGCCAAAGTTCACAAATTGACTTACATTGCTTTTCTCACTGAAGACAGCCGTCATGCCTTTTGTATAATAGCAGATTGAATTTTTTCCCTACCTTCATTTGAACAACACAATTATAAACTGTCTTCCTTTTTTTATTATTACAAATGTCAAAGGTCAGAATTACTTGGAAGCCAGGCAAGGAGAAAAACCCTTGGCTGCCATCTCAGTCAGCGAGTAAGAGGGGATGGTGTATGAAATATGGAATTCAAAATAAGTCACAACTCGATAATCTTGCTGTAATAGAGGGAAAATCTTTTTTCACTTAAGTGCAAACTAAATGGGTCAAGTAATCGCAAGCGCATGCCCTAACACTAATTGACTTATTTTGGAATGATTATAACTGTAATATTTTTCTTAATGTCACTGTTTTCTGGGCTGTTGATTTTAGCGATTGCCAAGTAGTGGCATTAAATCTCTTGTAAATTTTAAATTGCATGCTATTTCTGTAAACAAGTCCCTCTGTTCACATCCTGATCATTAACCTTTGGTGATTTATATCACCATCCATTTTTTTTTAATACAATTGCTACCGAATTGCTGTCGGATGCCTTGCTCACACCAACAGATAAAATGTCTGGGAAACAAAAGTGTGTTTTTACTGCAGCTTGTTAAGGAAGCATTTTTTTTTATTATAATCTTGTTTTATTCTCCATCAAAACACTTAAAATGCTCACCTTTTAAGTAACAATAAGAAAGTCATATCTGCCGTGACCCTTTTGTGATACCTTTTAAAGCACTTAAGCACAAAATGTGAAATAAATTGGAGAGAAATAAATACTAATTGCTGAAGGTTAATAAATAAGTTTTTCACTATTTAAGAGAAAACTTGCAAAATATTTTTTTGTAATTTTCAAAATGTTTTCTTATTTTTTTCCACTGTTAATCTTTTAGACTTCTTTCTTTTCCCCAGATCACACATGCGGGCATGTTCACTGTTGTAGGGTGACTCTTGACAAGCATGGGATTTATTGTGCTATTTTTTGGAAAAATTTTAACAATAAAATAAACAATTGCATTGGTTTTACAGAAAGAAGATCATATTTGGGGCCTGTTCACTCTGAGGTGCCACTTAACATACCTTTTGTATTAATATATATATATATCAGTATACTAAGAGCATTCATCTGTGGGAGAACATAGCTATAAAAGTTGATAGCCTGACCTAGGACTTGCAACTGGCAGCACCAATGAGATTTTTGTCTTCTATTAACTAATTAAGTAAGGGGGAGGTGGTGGTCTGTCTCTGAAATACTCATGTCATGGGAAAGAGAGAGTCCAGCTAGGAAAATTGTGAGTAGTAATCTTGCATGTTTGAGCTACTACACCAAATCTCTGGATAATGGCTGGCATTGCAAAACTGTGAAATGTGCAGTTAATTAGGAATATATTTTGTAAGAGTCTATATTGCAATATCTTTTCTTTCAAAAAAGGGAATGATAATGGGAAATGACCATCCAGAATAGCAGGTATGTTTTAGAATATGCCCTTTTAGTTGTCTTTAAACCTTTCACATCTGCACAACTAAAGTTTGGTTGCTACAACTTCCATGGCCAGTGGATCTTTTTGTGTTCCCCATACTATGAATCCTCTCATTTTTCAAGCTTGCCCTAGGCTCACTGAAAGGGTATGTACATTGACACTGCAATCAGAGATTTTCACTGAAGCACCTCTAGACAAATGCAAGCTAGCTGTGGTCTAACTAGCTCACAAAGAAATATAGCATTGAAGTCATGGCAACATGGGCTGTTCAAGCCTGGCCAGATCTTTAAGAAAGTAGTCAAGCCATTCTTCTGCACACAGAGGTTGTGTGTACTTTTGGAACTCTTGGGTCCACCAACTGACAAGATCACAGTTATGCCTGCTCAATATCCTAGTTGATGACTTTGAAAACTACTGGTCTAACCTCTTTTCATTTGCGGACCCCTAAAAAATTTCAAATGGAGGTGAATGCCCCTATGGATCCACAGACCGCAGATGGAAAACCACTGCTTTAGACTACTGATGTTTTGGCATGCAGAGAGTTCCCAGCGAGAGGGAGAGAGCTAACAGACGCTGGAGTGAGACCCAGGTCTCTCTCCCTAGAGAGCGTTGACATTAGTTCATTAATAGATAATAAAGGCCAAAAGTGATCAGTGGAGTCTCAGAGATTCCAAAACTTTATTCCATCCTCACTGAGACTTGACCAATAACACTGATTTCACTTGGGGCTCTGTGAATGTAACTGAGGGAAAAATTTGGGCACAGGTAGCTGCTCAAGTAATGAGTGTAAATTTGCCTAACTTGTGTAATCAAAAAAGAAAGAGGCTATTTAGATCAATAGGGCCATCTGTCTTCAAGGAATTAGCCACTCGTCTCACCTGCAATTTAATGAAACTTCCAATATTTATTCATTCAATGATTTTGTTCTATATTTGCGAGGTCATTATTAGGGTTTCCTGTAAACATTAACTTTAAAATTTTATTCTACCAGAGAGCAGTGACAAGTTGAATTCTTATTTCAGGCAAAGCAATGGTAACTCAGAATGAAAGATCCAAAATGTTTACAGGGGAGGGTGTATCATGTAAACTTGATGTGTTTATCAAAGACATGACCCCTTGTACCATTATAACTTCAATTATTGTAATTCTGCCATTTTAAATACTAATGTGATTTTTTTCAGAGAGCAGCACATTTGAAGCATTGTACACTTGCACAACTTTCAAAAATAAATTGATGCTATGTTTGTTCTGTATGCTATATTTAAACATCCATAATTATATCAAAACCACATTTCCTCTAGTCATCATTCAGAACTGCATGCTTGACAGTTTTCAGGTGCTAAACTGAAGTCGTATTTGAATTATCAAGTATTTTAAAAGTATCTTTTGTCGATGCTCATTAATTCCAAAATGTCAGAACAGACTTCAATGAAAAAATTCTTTTTAAAAAAGTAATACAGACGTGACGTTATCATGAACTCCTCTCAATGTACTGAACTTTTAAGAAAGTTCTGTACATTTGAATTATATGTCTACTTTTCAATGTAAACTACAAGCAGAAAGATAAAATTATTTTTAAAGATATTAGGAAGACATGTTGATATACATACTACATATAATGATTTTAAATGATTTTGTGAATGTCTTTAAGCCTGGGTGTCCCACAAAAGTGGCAAATGCCTGTGAAAAAATAATCCACTTCTCTAAGATAACAAATTTTTTGTCTCTTGTTTGTCATTTAAGGATGATTATATAATTCACTAATAGATCACAACCCTTATCAAGAGCTGTGGGCCAGGATGCCTGTGGGGAACTAATGACAGCCATGTTGTCCTGGTAGGGTTGAATTTCAAAACTAATTAGATCTAGACCACTGGATTTGGAGAGGGGAAGGAAGTATTAACATAGTCATGCCCAGTGGGACATGGCACAAATATATTTCCTTAATTGGGGTTTTTAATAAATATAATTGTCAAAGATACGAAGATATATTACACTGTGTGACAAATGGTAAAGATCACTAGCATTATCAGGTACCTAAATGAGTTAAAACAAATATCTTTGTTCTACTTCTTTCACAGCTACATGGCTAGGGCATAAATATCTACTGCCTGTTTCAGGGCATTAGTATAGGTTTTGGTAAAATCTTCTCAAATGACAGATTTAAAAGTGTGGGTGGGTAGGAATTTTATGTATGGGAAGCCTCAACAGAGGGACTTAAAATCTTTCTCTGATGCCACATTAAGAAAACTAACCGTAACCTATGTCATTTCAGCCATGTGTAACAGAATGGGTTTCAAGCTTCAGTCCCAACTGTTGAAGATGTTTTGGGACTAGAATATGCCAGTCTTTTTAATCCTGCACATCCCTTGTTGTTGTTATATTTAAAAGTATTTGCTCCCTGTTGCAGGGTTAGTGGACTCATCGAATGTAAATGTACAGCGTTAATGTTAGTTACCAAGTAAGCAACCACATAACATTCCTTTGATAATGGCTACATTATAGTTAAGATCAGCATCACAAAAACGTGAAATCTGGTAGTCAGTGAAAAGAAGATGAATTTTTGTGCTGAAGGCATTGGACTGGGACCTGAGATCTGGTTTAAATTCCTGGGTCTTCCTCAGATTTCACACGTGATCTTAAAATGTCCTTTAATTCTGCTACACCTTGGTTACCAATCTGTGAAAAGGGAATTGTTAATAATTCCTCTCCCTCTCTCTTTCTCTCTGTTGTCTTCTTTGGACTATGATATTTCAAGATATGCAGTGTTTCTTTGTTTGCATGGTGGTTAACTCAGTGTACACTACTTTTAGATGAGACCTCTACGAGCTACTGTGGTACAAGTCAGCACCACTGATGTAAGCATAGTTCAGCAGATGTTTGCTGTAACTCGTCATTGAGATGAGATGATGCTGGGAATGATGCCTGCCAATGCAAATAGATCTGTACACTGTTTGAGAGTTACTCTTTCAGATAAAACCTGACTAACATTTGAAAAGATTTCAGGAAAGTAATCAAAGTTTTTCTGAATATGAGGTTATTTGAGTCACTCTTATGCTTTAGCCAGATCCAATGTAATTTTTTGAAATAGATGTCTCCATTTGCTATCAGATTGTTACACATTCATTGTAGGCCCACTGCCTTCTTCTGTCTTCCATTGGGAGGGTTCTTCACTTAGTATTTGTAGGCTTACATGGAAGGGATACAGGAGATATCTTTTGATGAGACTAAAGTTTATCTGAAAAGGAAAACGTTGAAGGATCTATCCACTGACCAAGTCTGGAACAACATTTTATAATGGATTGTAATGCTTATTTGATTGGATCCATAGGACGTTTTATTCATTTGTATCTTGTTTGCCAGTGTTTGTATTATACTTAGCATATAAAGAATATTTTTTTCCAGGAGTGGATGGGTGTTTATTGCGATAACTTTCCTGTTGCCCCAAGGGAAGGTGATCTTTCCCTCTTCTAACCTTCACTCCTTCTTATCTGTTATTCCACACTGTTTGAATCCAAATAACTTGCTTGGTTTGCCAAAATAATTCTGAACTGACCTTGTGTTTTACCCTTCCCTTCATCTATACATCCCCTTTCAGACTGTATCCTCCATTTCATGCATCTGATGATGTGGGATTCTACCCACAAAAGCCCCTCTGATAAATACATTTGTTAGTTTTTAACAGTGCCAAAAAACTCCTTGCCAAGTTCCGAAGGGGCAACTGTGTTAGTCTAGTCAAGCAAAAAAAGCAAGGAGTCTTGTGGCACTTAAAGACTAACGGATTTTATTTATCCCATGAGCTTTCGTGGGAGAAAATCCAAGTGGAATTTTCTCCCACAAAAGCTCATGCGATAAATAAATCTGTTAGTCTTTAAGTGCCACAAGACTCCTTGCTTTTTTTTTTTAAAGGACTCCTTTGCTGAACTAGACTAACACAGCTACCCCTCTGGAAATTGATAATGACGTATAACTCAGGGGGAGTTAGGCAAAATTAAAACCAAAAGTGGTGATGTATGAAAGTAGTAAAAACCAGATCAGCAATAGAAAAGGTGATATTCAAACATAAAAGGGGCTGCTGTTATGCTGCATATGAAGAGAGCTCTACAGGGTTTTCTAATATGCATTGTTCTGAACCTCCAGATATTCATTGTTGCTTCACAAAAGCATCACAGAGATGCATTAGTCTTTGGATTCCATGGCATCATAATTATATTTGTCTCCAGCTCTTACCCCCTTTCAACTCCTTTTCCCCTACTCCCTACCCAAAAAAGGGTATTCTTGTCAGGCATCTGCTGTTGATAACAACTTCCAAATGTAAAACAATTGCAGCTGGTTTTTAGCACTTTAACCCTTTGTCTGCTCTGGGTCCAGGAAATAATTGGTGACTGATTGGCCCATTAACCTTTAGGAAAAAAAAAAAAAGTTTGACAGCCTGGACTTGTGTAATGAGGAGGGATTCCTTGTGAAATCAGTTTGATGGCTGAGTTGCTTGCCCCTGAGGATGCAAAATTAGCCCCACGGGACCTTGTCTGCATAGAAACTGGACACAATTAGTGTAATATCCGGTGTTATTAATGTAGTTTGGAGTAATTGGGCAGGTTGACTTCGACAGGTTGATGGTGCTGAAATACTATTATGGTGGACCTTTCTATGAATAACTGTTAAACATGGAAAACTGTTTAATAAAATTTTGTGATTAGTCTCAGAGGGACTTAAGTAGCTCAAGAAATAATAATGCTAAGTAAAAAAAAAAAAAAAAAACTTCTATTTTGTTACATGGAGTTTTGTGTTTCTGTATATACTATTTAAAATTTTGAACATGCATACATTTGCTCTGAAGGCATTGCTTTCTGTAATCACAGTAACATATAATATGGTCTGTTACAGTGGTTTTCAGACCACAGTTTGGGACCAGCACTGGATCACAGACACTCAGAAACTAGGTCACAGGGCTCCCTGATGCCATCACCAAAAGACTGGAATGCATTGCTGAAAGATGTGATTCTTGCATTGTGGACATAACTACTTTTTTTCAGCTGGGTCCTGAGGAAAAAAGTTTGATCACTGCTCTATTAGGTGTCAGTTTAAGATCATGGGTTTGAAACAGTAGTCTACCGTATTTGTAATGGTTCAAACAGAAGAGTTACAATAAAACAAATCTTCAGCTGGTACACTTATTTCTGATCTGTTTTTTTAACCTTCTCCACCACCCTTTGTTTGGGGGGGGGGACAAATTCAAAAGTGGAGGGCACTGAAAAAAGAGTATTGATTTCCTCTTCCTTAATGTGTTGCCTTTGTCAGCCAGGTGTGGTGAACATTTTGCTGAGTTTTCAGACCAAAATATCTTCATAGCTCAAATCAAAAGATGACATAGTTCCTTTCACCAAGATAGCAGTACATTTAACAAGCCACTGGTTACATGCATGACCCAAACAGGATGTGAGTTTGTTACAGCCCCTCTCTTTGGAGCTTAGCTGGAGACTTTAGCTTTGGAGATTCCCAGCATGCCAGCAAAAACCGGAGCCATCACAATGTCTTCCGGCTGCAGCCAAGAAAGTAAGGTTATGAGACAAGAAATCCATGTGTCAAAGCCTGTTTGGGGGGGGGTATAAAAATGGAATATGCAGAAAGATACGACAGTGTATAGTAGTCCTAGTAGATTGTTTTGTACATAATGTTTTTGATAAACATTTCTGTAAACAAGGGAAATAAGTAATTGGACCAAAATATCCTGAAAAACAAAACTGGCAGCTGAGATACATGTTGTTACATTAGAATCTATTTGGCCTGTGAAATTTCCAACTTCTGGTTGTCTAGAAAGATATACTATGTGCCCACCACCAAATTCAGTTCTGCCTGCAATAACTTGGATGCCAAGAATGTCTGCCTAGAATATAATAGGAATTGTTGTAAAGGCTTTAATGCAGAGCCAACATGGTGACTGAATATTAATGTTTGAGGACTACATTCTCCCTTTAAGCTACTCTCACAGATCTTTCTCCATCTCTTCTGTTGACGCTGTTCCACTTTGTATGCTTACCTAGTCATTGGGCAGGGAGAAAATGAGAGTTCACATTCCTTGCCATTGACTATGTATGTTCAAATCTGAATATGGTGCTGTACTGGGACTGAAGAAATAAGAGGAATAATTAGCAATGAAGAGAGTAGTGAACTCTGTCAGAAACCAGATAAAATACATAAACAAGTGTAGAAGCCAAATTTTACTGGGTATGAAACAGGTTGAACTGCTGCATTTATTTCTGATCTCAAATCCCATGTTCCCACTTGTGAAGTTAGCTGCTCTAGCCATAATGTGATACAGGCTATAACCAATGAAGAGGTAGAAAATTTAATCATACTTTTTAAGTTTTCATGTCAATCACCAAGCAATTACCACAGAGACTTTACCAACTCTATACCAAATTAAAATGTTGTGGAGGCAGGACCACAGTCCCACACAGCCGTCATAATATATATGTGTTTATAAATCAGTTTTCTTATGTAATTTTTCTCTGAAGATCTCTCAGATCTCAACATCTACTCTATCCTTAGAAAAGAAATTACATCTGTGCCAATACAACAGAATACTTAACTGGAAAACAAATGAGGAGTCTTGTGGCCTTTTTTGAGACAGAGTTCCACTCCCTTGCCTTTATTTTGCTCCTGTTCTGTAAGTTCCCCCTCTTCAGTGTCTGACAAAGTGGATCTTTTTCCTGTGAAAGCCCATGCAATAAATAAATTGTTAGTCTCTAAAATGCCACCAGACTCTTTGTTTGTTTTGCTGAACTAGACTAACGCGGCTACCCCTTTGGAACTCACCTGGAAAATGCTCCTTTGTAGTATTCCTGTGTCTGTTGGTTATTCTTGCTGTGCTTGTGAAGTTCTTTGGCCATATTGTATTTCCATCACTGCAGATGTAGTGCAGCAGTTTGTTGAAATTGGCCTAAAGATGTGTTTTTCATTTTGAAAGGGGCTATAGTGAAAATTTTGCCATATGCTGTAGCTTCTCGTTTCTCTGAGACCACATCTTGTAACTGAGCAGATACGCTTCTCTTGTACCAATAGGTGAGAGCCTTTGCAAGGGATACGATATCTGCATTATGTCTTCATCAGCGGATGCGATGCGGATATTCACGGATCATTTCTTGCAGATCAAGATTCACATATTTGTGCCTTTGCAGGGCTCTAGATATAGAATTTATGCTGGAGGGTTTTCCCTTAGGAGCAGAGGTGGTACCAGTGAACCTCCTAGATATCTTTCTTCAATACTTGCACATTTGACAGAAAGTTCTACTAGTCATTTAGACCATTAAAAAGGGTAGTAATGATAAATTCTTGAGGTTGGTCTCCTTATTACAGGAGGCTGCTAGAACAGGGGTTGCATCCCTCCTTTTTTCTTATTGAACTAGCCTGGCGCTTTCTTTTGTTCACTCCCTCCCCCTTGAACAGAACTTACAAGGTAACCAATTCTGTTAACATTACTGAGTTTTGTTAGAGATTATGCATCATTTGTGAATGACAGTCTGATAATTAAAAGAAAGGAAAACAGAGTCATGTGACAATTAAAGACTAACAAACTTATTTATTGCATGAGCTTTCATAGTAGAAAATCCCACTTCGTCAGATGCTTTGAAGATGATGTGAGATTTTCTCCCATAAAAGCTTATGCAATAAATAAATTCGTTAGTCTAAGTGCCACAGAACTCCTTGTTTGTTTTACTGAACTAGACTAACACTGCTACCTCTTTGGAGCTTAAAAGAAAGCAGTTTCACTTAATCACAAGTGGATTTTAAGATCACTAAGCTTATATGAGAAGTAAATGCAGGTTTCTTCATGGTTTAATAATAACATGTTATGTTACATGAGTCTGGCTATCTGTTTTGGCATAGGAATGGTTTTATAGATGTCTAACTAGGAGGCTGCCAAGTCGAATCTTCTTATAGAAAGTTTATATAAATAAACCTGATGAGAGCTACTGTTAAATGTGACTAGATTCCAGATTCTTCAAATGCTTACATTCTGGCATTACTTTACTCACTGAAGTCAATTAGACTACTCTGTATGAGTAAGGTTACTCACATACTCAAATATTTATAGGATCAGGTCCCTAATTAATGAGCAGCTTGGCCCCTTACAGTTCCTTGAGTCAATTCCTGAGCTCATTTTCACCTCTTACTCGTTCCTTGGGCAAATAAATTACCACTTAAATTATATGACATCATAAAGTCATCTTATCTTAAGGTAAATTATTACTCTATGCTCCAATGGTAGCACTTAGAAGTCCCATAGGAAGTTGAATCCTTATTGTTCTAGGTGCTGTACAAATACAGAAGATTCTATATTGCCTCTTTATAAATCCATGGTATTCCCACATCTTGAATATTGCAGACCAGTCTGGTTGCCCATCTCAGAAAACATATATCTGAATTGGAAAGGACAACTAAAACAGGTAGGGATATGGAAAGCTTCCATCTGAGGAAAGATTAGTAAGACCAGGACTTTTCAGTCAGAAAAGAGATGACTAAGGCAGGGTAGGATAGAGGTCTATAAAGTCATGACTGGCGTGGAGAAAGTAAATATGGAGTTGTTGTGTACTCCCTCTCATAACACAAGAACTGGAGCTCATCAAAAGAAAATTATAGGCAGCAGGTTTAAAATGAACAAAAGGAAGTATTTCATCACATCATGCACAGTCAACCTGTGAAAGTCCTTGATGGGATGTTATGATGGCCAAGATTATAACAGGGTTCAAAAAAAAACAAGAAAAGTTCATGGAGGACAGATTCATCAATGGCTATTAGGTGGGGTAGCCAGAGGTTACTGCTTCCCAGTGGCTGTGGATGACTAAAGGAGTGGAGCACTTGACAATTACTTATTCTATTCATTTCCTCTGAAACACCTGGCATTGGCCATTGTTAGAAGACAGCATATCAGGCTAGATGGACCTGTGATCCGACCCAGTATGACTGTTCTTATAGTCTGTGTCACATCTTCACTGCTAAAAGGGGTGTGTGTTTTTAACCAGAGAATTGTGCGTTAGCTATGTTGCTTCAAATCCTAGGGCAGACTGAAGTTTTTACTATGAGGTCAGCCGTACTCAGGACAGAAAGTTGACCTTGCTTAGCTGTGCTGAAGTAACAACTACTTGGGTCTTGTCTCCACTAGGGTTTTACAGTGGGATAGTTAATGACATGTCAGTTATCCCACTGTTTAAAAAAAACAACAGGCTTGGTAATGAAGACCTAGTCATAGAATAAGCAACATCCCTGCCCCTAAACTGCTTACAGTCAAAGCAAGACAGACAAACAGAGAGTGAGAAACAAAGTATGTAACAAGCAAGCAATGTGTTTAATGTAATGATTTCCTAGCACCCTGTTAGTCTCCTGATTTTTTTGGAGTTGGTGTTTTTTGTTAACTTTTTAAAGGTGGGAGGGTTCCATTAAAAGAGCTGCTAAAAGAACAGATGAAGCACAGTAGGTAAGTGGCAGCAGGAGAAGTCAGACAAAGGGAAGGTGCATGGAGACAGGTATGGAGAAAGGATTGCAACAAGCAGCCAGTCACCAAAGGGGAAAGAATAGTCAGTGTAAAAGCTGTAGAAAGCATTTTGATGACACCATCAGCATCCACTGCTGCTGGTTTTGCTGATGCTAACTGAGTGTCTACTCAAGAACTGACTGTGCCTATTTTATTTTCCTGGAGCTCACCTTGGTGGTGGTCTCAAGTGGTATTGTTTTGGAATATAAGGGGAAATGGGCAGTGTATTGTTATGTAGTGTACATAGTAGTGATTCTTTGTGCCTGTCCTGTTGGTTAAACACTGTATCATTGTTTTGTATGTGTAGCTTAAATAGGGGCGCTCTCTCTAACTCTGTTCTTAAAAATTGTAGTTCATAATATTTTGGTGCCAAATGAAGGAAATACAAAGTTGGGACTCCTTGTAATTCATTGGTGTGGCATCATAATAACTAATTGCCACAGGCGCATAGTGGGCTGGCCTGAGGGCAGGGATGTACTTCAAAAATCCATGGCCAGTTACAAAATTGAGCCTGCCAAACAGCCATGGCTTTCATAACTCCTTTGCTGGTTTTTTTTTTTTTTTTTTTTTTTTTTTGCCTCTTATGTTTTTATTTAAGAAGCCAACTTGACCTGTCAAGATTCACCACAAAATAACATTCACCTTCATTGTATGCATTCTCTTCCCTTTTCATCCACAGGCCTTATCTCAAAGCTGACCTACACCAGGGAGAAGCTTTTATCCAACCTTTGATAAATCTCTTCTTTCAGCTAGGCTGGGCCTGACCCATTCTGGACGGGTTGTTTAAGTGAAGTTGAATCCTGGACATTTTAAATATTGGGCCATTATCTCCTGTTTTTTAACTGGCGGAGCACTAATGAAGTTTATTGGAGTTCTACCAATTTGCACTTCTAGGCTAGAGTTTAGTTTATTGGGGAAACACTTTTGCCACAGAGATGGAAAGAATGATTTTCAGTGAGCATTACAGCTGTATTTAAATGGACATGGTTTTAGATTTGTCGTTTTTCTGCACATGTTTGAGTGACAAAATAATGCAAGAATTTCTTGGCTATATATATTCATATAAGTTTTTAGCAGAAAAATGACATTTTTATTTGACTTTGGTGTCCCAAGTATGTTCGTAATCTGTGACTCCTTCCCTAATTTTGCTAATAATTTCTTACACTGCTCCTCTGGCCCTGAAATGCTTTTCTTACACTCATGCTATCCTTGGATATTTTGATGACCCTTCTGGCTAGGTCCTCAAATCATTTTCACAGCTCCTGTAGGCTCCCTAAGCTAATGAGAAGAAAGCATTGAACTTATATTAATTCTGTTTTGCGATTCATTTGAGCTTTAAGGAAAATATATTATTCAACCAGAGTGTTCTACTCTGTGCCTACACATACATACACTTACCATGTATTATGCATATTGTATATGATACATGCATATAACATACACATGAGAAATACACTCCAGAGGTTTTGTATTATAAGGGTTTTTTGTTTGCTAGAACATTCATCTCAAGTTATTTTGCGAGTACTTCAGCAGATTTTACAATGGACAGACTTCACTTCTAATATTGGCTTGCTTTACCTCTGTGGGTGAAAGAAAGATACGCAAATTTTAGTAAAAAAGCAGATTATCTCCTAGAAATAGTTGGTACTTCATCTACATGAAAGAAGTATCATGAAACCAGGAAATGACCAATAAAATGCTGCAAAATCTTTGAGGCCTTTTCTGGTAAAGCGTGATGCTTCATGCAGGTGGGAATGTGTTTGGATTAGAATCATATATTCAAACCTACTTTTGCTTGTAGCACTGTAGAGATCCTGTCCAAGTAAAGGACACATCTTAGAACTGATTGCTGATTTCATTAAAGATGAACTTTTCATCTCTCTGCTGTTTTTCAGAACAAGAAGAAAACTTTGAGTTTATCATTGTTTCCCTCACTGGCCAGACTTGGCACTTTGAAGCTACCACTTATGAAGAAAGAGATGCGTGGGTACAAGCCATAGAGAGTCAGATCCTGGCTAGTTTACAATCATGTGAGAGCAGTAAGAATAAGGTAAGGTGCACAAAATGACACTGAGTGTGATCATTAAAGAGATCAGGGTTTAGGTTACTGTGAAAAGTAAGCATTTTCAGCAAACCCATGTGCTCACTGGATACAAAGAGCTGAGGAAGAGTATGTGATACAAGCTCGTATGCCTCTGCAATAATTGAATGTAAGACATATTTTATCCTGTTACACATTCTCATTTTATATTTAAATAAATAATTTAAAACTATTTGTGTGTTGACCTCTGTCTCTCATAATTTCTGTTGTAGAATATTAATTTTTCCTTTAACTACCTTGTGGGCTATTACCTGTTGCATCTACTTCCAAGAATCCAAATTTTATTTTGGGGTTGGAGTCTATAGGAATGCCTTTAAGGACTGTGAAAAGAACAGTTTACTTACAAGATAAGTCTCTGCTGGAAACTGTTAAACTTCTGCATGTAATGTTCCATTAAATGCTCTAAATTACTTAATAGTAGTATACACGTTTATCCATGTGAGTAGGAGCAAACTTGTGCCTAAGGTGGTACACGTTTCAGAAATATTAATAGAGCAGCCAGATGTCCTGATTTTTATAGGGACCGTCCCAGTGATTGAGGCTTTGTCTTATGTAGGTGCCCATTACCCCCATCCTGATTTTTTCCACTTGCTATCTGGTCACCCTAAGTACTGATAAATTCATTCTTGTGTCCAAAAACTGTTTTGTGAAGCTACTATGTAGTTTTTCTGTATTTAAATGTAATTCATTCTTTGTGGTTTTCCTGTTAGATCAGTCTCAGGGAAAACCTATTAATAAGCATAAACATGGCTATTTTGGAGATGTCCCAGGATAGGTTTCCCCCATCCCATTCATATTTGGCACAAGTAATTTCATCCACTTTGTCAGCAAAACAATTTCTTGAAAACTCAGATTCCTCCGCAAACTCAAATTCTTTCTGTAGAGGGCTGACTGTTTTTTTCATGAGCCTCTTGATCTTCAAACATTTAAAAACTAGAAAACAAGAGAATGAGTGGAGAGATACTTTTCACAGACCTGTAGATCCTATGGCTGACCATTTAAAGAAACTTGTGTACTAATTTATGTTCAACTTTATCATTAAGAAGGGGACCTATATTTTGAAATGACTCCCTTGTTTTATTACCTCTCTAATCAGGGTAAACCAGACCGCAATAGTTATATCATAATGTAATTTACTCCACATTTTTTTAAAAATTGACTTTTTATATCTGAGGTGGAGAAAAATCATTGCCAATTTATGTCTTCATGCCATGTCTTCATTGAGTCATGTAATATATATCATGGAGCACAAGATGACAATGGAATTTAGACTAAAAACACTAGTACAAATTTTTAATGTAATAGGAGGTAAAAAATGATGAATATTTAACACCCTTTAACTGAAGAGAGAATTATGTTGTGGTTTATGCAAACACCAGACTCTTTAATAAATACATATATCTATCTATCTATCTATTTTTAACCCCTCTTAAAACGCTATATTTGTATGGGGATTTTATTGTAAGGTGAGTCATGTCCCATATTCCGCCGCCCCCCCCCCCCCCCCCCCCGCCTTTGGAAAGTTTTTATCATTCACTTCTGGAATGAAGGCTCAAGAAACACTTCGAAGCCGTAAATGAAATGAATTGATTTGTCTCAGGGTGCGGTGTCATGTTGACAGAGCATATGTATATAACTGAAGCCACCATATAGAAGACAGATTCAGCCGTCCTTTAATTTACAGGCAATAATTTGGTGCAGTTAGTAGTTTATGCACAGGAGAGAGTGCAGCATTTATCTGGTAGCTGAGCTACCTCTACTTGGGCAATTCTATCTCCAGATCAAAGTAGGAGTTATGGATGGCACTGAATGGAAAGAAGCACCCTTTGTAGCCATCTCATTAAACCTGACTATTTAATAAAAGGCTTTCAGTTCAGTTTCCTTTGCAGACCATCCCTTAGTTTTCATGTACACAAATGCCAATTAAAAATAGATTTTATAAAATAATATTATCTAATTCATTTTCAAAAAGTACCACATTGTGATCATGTTAGTCGTGAATGATGTGCTTCATTTTCAGCTCAGTTTTGCGTAGTCCCACCATTGGTCAGAGGCTAGTTCAGTATCTCATAACTGCACAGGCTTCCATGTTCTATGTGTGGAACTGGGTAGTTGTGCTTGTCAGATACTGAAATGCAGTGCTGAAAAATGCTAACAGATCAGCTCTTTGAGAGGCAGGCAGAAGATGTCAAATTCCCTAGTCATTTTCATTCAACTGTGATCTTAACTACTTTTTGCTTTATATATAGCTGACCATTGTGTTATCTAAACCATCTCATTGGGTTATTTCTTGTGTGTTTATTTCTTTAAATATACATAGTCCCGACTGACAAGTCAGAATGAAGCCATGGCTCTTCAGTCAATAAGAAACATCAGAGGCAATTCTCATTGTGTGGACTGTAGAGCACCAGGTAAGAGAAACCATTGCTATGGAAGGACCATTATCCTTGGCTTGATAAAATTCCACATTCTCTTTGGTCCAGAGTTAAGTGAACACTTTTTCTGCTTCTTGCCCTCTTGGTATCATATTTCACATCCTTTTGCAAGTTCATTGTTTATTACAAAGCTTAATTATTTAGGTTTATTTTACATCAATTTGTCATTAGTACATGCTGTGTTAGAAATTGAGAAAAAAAATTTTGTTTTATATTTCTTTTCAACATAAGATGCTACAATTGTCCTTAAATAAGGAGAAACATCATGTGCCCCATGCAGTGTCGTTATATGTGTGAAGTTTTGCTTGAACTTTCTGCTTTTTTCATATCATTGACAAAGGAAAATAAAATATGAGGTAGTAGGGGAATGCTACAAAATTGATGGATTTCTTTCCCTTGGTGCTTTTTCTATTCTGAAACCTTTTTAGATATACAGGCTAACAGTTAGCAAGGGGTTGGCCAATTTAATTTCAGAGCTGCTGTTCACATCACTGCTGTTGAGATCACTACTCTTTATTACCCCTACTTCTAGGGGTTTGTAAGTCAGCTATAAAAATTAGCTCAGGGCTAAAACAACATTGTAAGGTCCCAGTTGGAAAAATAGGACAAAAGGATATTTGAAAATTCTTACTACTTTTACATTTCTTTTAAGTGGCCAAGGACTAAAATCAAAAATTTAGTAATTTCTTTTGCTTTTGGGTGCTTTTATATAAAAAATGACGTTTTATAGATCCATTTTTTGTTAACTTGGCTATGTAGTTATAAACTTAAATCTTTTTAGCACCATCTCTAGATTTAAAACAATTCACCCAGAAATGCAGATGCTTTCACAGACTTAATGCACTGTCCACATAATTAACAATAAAACTGATCTCAGTAATCCATCAGCAAACTCACCATATCCCTATCCCATCAACCTGCTTATTCCTCAGTCAGCTTGGAGGGGACAGTGGTATCAAAAGACTACCAGACAGTGAGAACAGAATATTAATGTACAAAGAGAATATTTATATGTCCCAGTTACATTAGAAAGGTGCTTCACATCCAGAATTTTTTACCTTATAAAAATGTTAGTAAAATCCAATAAAATACTCTGTTTTTCCCTTTCGTTGCCCCTTAAAAGTGCCTAGATCTTGCCAACATACCCTTGCAACTAAAGTCTGTCAGACTGCAATCTGTGAGATATTCATAGATTCTCGAAGGTAGGTCAAGAGCAATTCCAGTTGTTCCATCCCCCAGCAGATGAGCACGTAGCATTTCCCTTATTGGATTGGACATTGAGTACCAGAGCTCTGGACTTTAAATAAGATACTGTCCAGACAGCATGTTAACCCGCTCTGCACAGAACTTTGGGGTAAGTTTCACAAGTAGTTTTTCCGGGAACTTCACATTCGATAGGCCAATAATACAGCAAAGAAGAATGTATATGGTGAGCTAGTGGGTTTATTGCTTTAAGACTTATGCTATCAGAGGCAGACAAAGCAATTGTTTAGTAAAGTGTCTTTTCTATCAGTGTAGTTATCAGCATTGAGAGTTACTCAGCAACAGATAGAGCTGAAGTGAAATATATAAAATATTCATGCAAAAAAGGCTCATTTCCATATCAGTGCTGCAAAATGGCCTAACTATTTATTTTGGGTTTTGAAAATGTTACTATGTCAGCAAACTACAATGTGAAATATTGTTCTTCTTCGAGCAGTGTCCCTACCTGCTCCACTTTAGGTGTGTGGGCACACCCCGCACCTTAGATCGGAAAGCTCTGCAACAGTATCCCTAGGGGGAGAGGCACGCGACCCAGTGTAGGCTGCTGTCACTTTTGCGCCACTCCTGAGGCGCACGCTTCCCCCTCCCGTCCCTCAGTTCTTTCTCATCCGCCTCCAACTGAAAATGGAAACCACAGCAGCTCCCGACTTTACTTACCGAAACAAACAAACAAACAAACAAAAAATAAACAGAAGACACAAGAAGACAATATTAAAAAAAAAAAAAAAAAAAAGAACAGTAGATAGCGCGAAGTCAGCTACCGTGCTAATGCCTAGCCCCTCAGGGTTTAAGCAGTGCACCCATGCAATGCGGCTATGCCTGCATCGGATGGCCATGGCAGTTGCATCTGATGCCTGGGAGAAGGTCACCTCATGCATAAGTGTGACCACTGTAGGAATTTGACCTCAAGAGCCAGGAAGGACAGGGAGAGGAAGCTCAAAGTACTTTTAATGGAAGGCTCCCTCCGTCTCGCTTCAGACCCTCGCCGGTCTCCTCAGTGCATTGAGGTAGCGCAGAAGCACCATTCCTCTGTGCCATCCCCATTGCCTCCCAAAATCTCTAAGGGCAATGGAAAAGGACACAATAACCCTGAAGGGTCGAAACACTTGGGTTCTAAATCTCCCTGCAGGGGTGAGTGCCCAAAGAGCTCAAAAATGGAGCCTGGGCAAGCAGTTAAAACCGTGGAACTGACAGAGGCACCGCTAACCGCTTACAGAGCTGCCTCGGTGCCGCTAACAGCTGCCTTGGTGCTTTCAACGCCAGCACCGGCGCCGTTCCTCCAACCGGTGCCCTGCCCGGTCCAGTTGACAGCACCGTCACCTATGCCGCAGTTTTTTCCCTCGGCACCGTCAGCGCTTACACAGCCAGCACTCCTCCAGCAGCAGCAGCCTGAGGCTCATTTGCCATCGCAGCAAGGCACCCCCCAGTCAGTCATTTTGTCTGACTCATCTGTCAGAAAGCATAAACGTAAATCTCACCACCTTGAACTTAAGGAAGATTTCGCTAGTGACTCTTCCTCAATATCACCGCTCTTTGACCCAGACCTCTCACCAGAGCAGCTCTCCCTGTTTTCTAACTCTTCAGGGCAGAGCCCCCTTTCGCCGGATGCAGAGCCTCCTGCCCCATCGGCTGTCCCAGAGCACCAGCCTCTGCAACCGGCTCCGCAGAATGCCAATATGGGCTATGCATGGCAAATTCCCCCATGGTCCATGACTTTTCCATTCAACATGCCATGATGGGGTGGACCAACTGGACCCAAGGTGCTGCTTTACCTGTCACATCACAGCCATTTCCATTGCCTGCACCGCACCAACTGCAGCCCTTAGCAGTCCCAGCGCAACCGCAGGTGCCAGATACAATGCCTATCTCATTGGAGCTCCATAAGAGCCCAATGCAACAAACAAAGGCTGATGTTTCAGGACCTGTTTAAAAGGGTAGCTGAGAACTTGGACATCTCGACTCAGGATGATTCCACATCACAACATAAGCTCTACAGAATTTTGCAAGCTTCTGTGTCCACTAAAGTGTCTTTGCCTATGGACAATGGAATAATGGAGCTGGCAAACGTTATCTGGATGACACCGGCATCTTCTGCCCCTACTAACAAGAAGGCGGACAGGAGGTACTTCGTCATGCCTAAGGGAAGCGAGTTTTTGTTTACCCACCCTCAGCCAAACTCCCTCGTCATCAATGTGGTAGCTCAAAGATCTAAGCAGCCATATAACAGAACTAAGCCAATGGATAAGGAAGACAAGAGAATGGACATCTTGGGTAAAAAGGTGTACACCTCAGTTGCGCTGCAGCTAAGGGTGGCCAACTACACAGCAGTCCTCTCCAATTATGACCACGATACTTACAGCAAAATAGCACACTTTATTGACTTTATTCCTGAGGATAAGAAAGATCAGTTTAACTCCTTAATAAGGGAAGGCCAGCTGGTAGCCAGAACTGCCCTGCAGGCTTCATTGGATGCGGCGGATGTAGCGGCAAGAACGTTGGCCACGGCCATGGTGATGCGGAGATCTTCTTGGCTCCACGTTGCAGGTCTGCTAAAGCAATTACAGAATGTTATAGAGGATCTCCCCTTCGATAAAGACAAGTTATTTGCAAGACAAACAGATGAGATTATGCATACTTTAAAAGATTCAAGGGCAACGCTCTGGACGCTTGAAATATATACCCCATCAACCACTAAAAAGTACTATAGACAACAGACTTTTAATAATAGATTGTTGCAATATCAACCCAATAGGAGGTTTGATAATGCCAGATCTAAATCCAGCCAAACACAGAGAAGGAGGCAAAACAACCAAAACTCTTCTAATCCTCAGTCAGCAAACTCGAAACAACAATTCTGATGTCACGGTCGAGGGATTGCCCAGCCACCCCGAACCCAATCAGCAAGTTACCATAGCGCTACCTCTTCTCTTCCAGAACAGACTACTTCCTTTCCTTCATCAATGGAAGTCTATAACATCCAACAAGTGGGTCATAGAAGTCATCAGCCAAGGTTACTCCCTTCCATTTCTTTGAAGACCCACCACCCACTACCCCACCCCGTCCCTTTTCAGGGACCCAACTCACGTACAGCTCCTCCAACAAGAAGTACACAATCTCCTCCATGTGGGGGCCATAGAGGAGGTACCAAAGGACTATGTGGGCAAGGGGTTTTATTCCCGACATTTCCTCATAAAGAAGAGAACAGGTGGTTGGAGGCTGATTTTGGACCTCAGAAATCTCAACAAGTTCGTACAAGTAACAAGGTTCAAGATGGTAACTCTTGCGTCGATACTTACAACATTAGAGAAAGGGGAATGGCTGGCTTCCCTCAATTTGAAGGATGCCTACTTTCATGTGCCAATACATCCGGCTCACAAGAAATTCCTAAGGTTTACGTTTCTGGACAGCCATTATCAATATGTGGTGCTCCCAGTTGGCCTCTGTACAGCACCCAGGGTATTTTCAAAAATGATGGCTCCAGTGGTGGCTTCATTGCACAAACACAAACTAACGATCTACCCATACTTAGACGATTTCCTAATAAGGGCACCAACGTATCAAGCAGCCTTGCGAGCAGTAGAGACAATGGAACAATTGTTCCTCTCCCTGGGTTTAACCATAAATTACAGCAAGTCGTACATCATTCCTTCTCAGGAGATAAACTTTATAGGTGCCCGGATTCACACTCAATCAGCAAGAGCCTACTTTACTCGGGACAGATACGAAACCATAAGGGACCTCATTCTTACGGTACAGGGTTCCCCAACTATACCAGCTTGGGTATGCATGCAAATTCTTGGCCACATGGCGGCCACTACATACCTTATCCAGCATGCCAGGCTTCATATGCGGCCGTTACAAGCTTGGTTCCTAACTCACTTCACCAGAAGTCGACACTCCCTCAGTCACATCCTCTGCATGCCACAGGTGGTCAAGGACTCCCTAAACTGGTGGAGGGAACCGGACAATCTGCTTCAGGGGGTTCTGTTCCTCAGCCAACAGCCATCAGTGTTCATCACCATGGACGCATCTCTGGTTGGATGGGGCGCTCAACTATTACAATACACAGTTCAGGGACAATGGTCTTAGCACGAAAGCTCTCTATACATAAACCTCTTGGAACTGAGAGCTGTGCGGAACGCATGCCAACACTTTCTTTCTCATATAGCAGGCAAAACAGTAAGGACCCAAATGGACAATCTCGCCTGCATGTACTATATAAACTCGGCAAGGCAGAGCTCGGTCACGCTCCCTTTGCACAGAGGCTGTGAGATTGTGGTAATGGTGCATTCACCGCAACGTAACAATATCAGCAGTATGTCTCCCAGGCAGGGAGAACAAAGAAGCAGATATTTTGAGCAGGGTGTTCAACAGTGCACACAAGTGGGAGATTCAAGACGACATTCTTCAAACAATCTTTCATCAATTGGGTTTCCCACTGATAGACCTCTTCGCTACCTTCACTAACAAGAAGTGCTCACGGTATTGCTCACACAGAGGCATGTGTCAGGACTCGGGGGAGATGCCTTTCTCCTCGATTGGGGTCACTTACTCCTATATGCCTTCCCCCCATTACCCATGATACCGCGAGTCTTACGGAAAATTTGGCAGGACAAGGCCAGGGTCCTAATGATCGCACCAGCCTGGCCCCGACAACATTAGTATACTTACCTTCTAAACATGGCCAACAGTCCACCGATCACACTCCCATTGATCTCAACTCTCCTTTCCCAGAAACAGGGAATGTTGCTTCACACTCATCTGGACAGGCTCCATCTGACAGCATGGCACCTGGATGGTTTGATACGATAGAAGCACAATGTTCAGACAGAATTAAACATATTCTCCTTAATAGCAGGAAACCTGCTACTAGACACACTTACCTGCAGAAGTGGCAGCGTTTCTCCTCCTGGTGTCAACGGCAATCAGTTAATCCTAACTCTCCTATCCCGGATGTCTTGGACTATCTGTTGAACCTGAAAGACACAGGGGTTGCCAGTTAGGGTGCATCTTGCAGCCATTTCCACCTTCTATATGCATGAACAGGATACCTCATTGTTTTCTCACCCCATATTAAAGAGGTCTATGGTTGGTCTGGAAACTGTATATCCCCAACTCCGCCCTCCTGCACCCCAGTGGGACCTTTCGCTAATACTTAACGCCTTGATGAAACCGCCATTCAGACCAATAGCGACAAACTCTCTCTTGCATATGTCCATGAAGGTCGCGTTTCTGGTCACAATCACCTCAGCCAGGTGTGTTGGTGAACTCGCAGCTCTAATGGCTCATCCTCCATACACTACTTTCTATAAAGATAGTTATCCTGAGGCCTCACCCAAAGTTCGTCCCCAAAGTTACATCATATTTCCACCTCAATCAGACAATTGCTCTCCCAGTATTTTTCCACAAGCCACATATCAACCCACAACAGGTGGCTTTGCAGACGCTAGATGTAAGGAGAGCATTGGCTTTTTACTTGGAGAGAACTAGGCCATTTAGAAAAATGTCTAGGCTTTTTGTCTCTTCGGTGGAACGTTCCCAGGGAGAACCTATTTCCAAGCAAAGACTCTCTAGCTGGATAGTTAGCTGCATAAAAATTGCATATTCGTGAGCGGATAAACAACTGCCTGAACGCATTCATGCCTATTCCACTAGATCTTTGGCAGCTTCAATTGCCTTTCTCAAAAACGTTCCCATCCAGGACATTTGTCAGGCGGCCACATGGTCCTCAGCTGATACCTTTATTAAACATTACGCCATAGAAACTTCCTCCACATCTACCACGGCAGTGGGCCTCACAGTCCTGAGATCAGCCCACAACCTGAACTCCGAAGGTCCCTCCTCCACTCATGCTGACTGCTAGGTAATCACCTAAAATGGAGCAGTCAAGGACACTGCTCAAAGAAGAAATGAAGGTTACTCACCCTGTGCAGTAGCCAAGGTTCTTCGAGATGCGTGTCCCTGACATGCTCCACTACCTGCCCTCCTCCCCTCTCCTTTGGACTCTAACCATAATTTGGGTGGTCTCTGCAGTGGAGAAAGAACTGAGGGACGGGAGGCGGAGGCGTGCACCTCAGGAGTGGTGCGAAAGTGATAGCAGCCTACACTGGATTGTGCGCCGCTCCCCCTACGGATACTGCTGCAGAGCTTTCCGATCTAGGGTGTGGGGTGTGCCCACACACCTAAAGTGGAGCATGTCAGGGACACGCATCTTGAAGAACCTTGACTACTGCACAGGGTGAGTAACCTTCATTTTTTCTGCTCTTGTGTTTTACTTCACTCGTTTTGACCAGAACAGCACACCACTTACTCAGGATAGGTTGGAAGGGGGGTATGTGGTAGACCTTGCTGAGAAAGCTCAGTCAGTCAATTATCAGTGTACTTGAAGGTATAGCTCAGAAGTTCTCTGAGACCTGTAGCCACTTCCAATTTCCAGGACACCATTAAATGTGAAGCTTTTATTTTGCAAAGGTATTCTTCAAACGTGCATCTGACAGAAACAGATAAATAAATTTTAGTCTTTAAAAGTGCCACAAGACTTTGTTTGTTTCACTCTACTAGACTTAACATGGTCCAAAGGCGCAGCTGTGTTAGTTTAGCTCAGTAAAACAAAAAAAAAATAGAGTCCTGTGGCACTTAAAGACTAACAAACTGACTTATTGCATGAGCTTTCATAGGAGAAAATCCCACTTTGTCAGGTGCTTTGAAGATGGGGGAACTTATAGAAGGGAAGGAAATAAATGCAGGGAAGTGTAAGCCATGGGATCAGCTCATACTGTAACAGCAAATCAAAGCAGTTGTTAAGATATAAACACTGGTGAACAGCATATAGAGGGAGATGAGGTCAAATCACATCTTCTTAAAACTACAGTACCCACCTATGGAAGTGAAGAAACAGATTGACAGAGCCAGGTGGGTACCCCAAAGTCAACTACTACAGGAGAAGCCCAAGAAAGAAAACAACCTATCACCTCTAGTCATCACCTACCAACCCCCGCATCGAACCTCTGCAGCACATCATCAAGGATCTACAGCCTACTCTACAAAATGATCCCTCGCTCTCTCAAGCCTTTGGAGACAGACTGCCCCTCACTTACAGACAGCCCCCCAGTCTTAAGCAGATACTCGCCAGCAACTACAGACCTAACAACAGACCGTTAAATCAGGTGTATATCCCTGCAACAAACCATGCTGCCAACTTTGCCCACATATCCACACAAAAGATACTATTACAGAACATAATAAAACCAGCTACTCCATCAAAGGCTCATTCACCTGCTCATCCACCAATGTGAGTTATGACATCACGTGCCAGAAATGCTCCTCTGCCTTTTAGATTGGACAAACAGGACAGTCTGTGCACAAAACAATACACAGGCACAAGTCTGACATCAGAAATCACAACCAAAGGGTGAGCATTTCAAGCTTCCTGATCACTCCATTGATGATTTACTAATTGCTGTGCTCGAACAGATGAATACCACATCAAGGCTCAAAAAGAAGCCACAGAGCTCGAATTTATTTACAAATTTGACTATATTGTTTCAGGGCTTAATAGGCACTTTGGCTTTTTTCCTCATTACAACAGGTGATTTGACCTTTTCTGTTTCCCAGTGTTTAAATCTTAATGACTTTGATTTGCTGTTATAATGTGACCTGATCCCCTGACTTACGCATTTCTCCATTTATTTCCTCCCATTCTGTAAATTCCCCATCTTCAAAGTGTCTGACAAAGTGGGATTTTCTCAATTTGTTAGTCTTTAAGTGACACAGGACTCCTTTTTTGTTTAGATTTAATGTGGCTACCTCTCTGGAACTTGTCAAACCATTCTAAGAGGGAATCTTTAAGCAGCCTTCGTGGGGTTGCCAGGCTGTCTTTCTTCAAGCCTTGCTTTTCAGATTTCCTATAGCAGAGGAGTAAGGGAGATCTCATTTTCTGACCACTGTTAAATTTTACACAGTTTGAATAAAAATCTCCTGCCCTCTAAATCAGGTTTTTTCTGATTGATGTTAGTGATATCATACTAGCTCTTCAGTTTTCAATAGTGTTCCCCAGGAAAAGAAGGGTAGACAAGATCTGACTAAAAGAAACACACCTCTAAAATATTATTCCTTGCAAGTCTTTCATTGCATGTGTTACAATGAACATTTGTTCAAGAGAGATTCGGACGAACATACATTTAAACAACATAGGGTGGTGACAAAAATAAAATATCTTGGGAAATTACTTTTGGCTTTCTGGTTTTTGCTAGGTTTGTCACAGTCTTATCATTTGGGGGGGCAGTTAGATTCTGTTTGTTCAAGCTAGTATACTGAAAGTTCAAAAGGGGCAGCCATGTTAGTCTAGTAAAGCAAAAAAAAGCAAGGAGTCCTGTAGCGCTTACAGACTAACTTACTTACTTACTTACTTACTTACTTATTTATTTATTTATTTATTTATTTATTTATCACACAAAAGCTCATGCAATAAATAAATCTTAGTCTTTAAATGCCAGAGGACTCCTTGCTTTTTCTATACTAAAAGTGAGACTGTTCAGAGTTGCACATTTTCATATCAATACTCATTTCTCTGATCTTAGAAATGAAAACATACCCATAGTGTGTGAGATACAGAAGCATTTGTAGGTGTTAATATAGATCAGGGGTCTCAAACACGCGGTCCGTGGGCCACATGCGGCCCCTAAAGCTATTTCCTGTGGCCTGCAGTGACACTATTCTCACCGATATTTGCACATCATTGTATTGAAAAGGTTTCAATGGTGCGGCCCTTGGGCTAATGTACTAGTCCTCGTGTGGCCCTCTTGGTGATTTGAGTTTGAGACCCTGATATAGATGGTTATAAAGATAGTTAATATAGCTAACACGAGCAACCTTGTATGAAACACATTTTCTTTTTCTTTTTCTTTGGTATTAATTGGCTACAAGTTGTTCCAGCTACAGAAGGAGGGCCTTTTTCTACCACTTCATCCTGAGCTATGTGCCACCCTATTTTATTTTCCCTTTCATCTTTTCTCTTTAGAATCACATTTTCCCTCAGATTGTTGGAGTGTTCCATGTGCCTTCCTTTGAAACCACCACCTTTTTTTGTCAACTCATTTAGGGTCTGTAGGAGAGGTGGGTCATTGATAGGGATAGATATAGAAACACACTTTTATCCCCTTCCATTCCATTGGGCTTCCCAACAGGGCTGTGAATAGTCATAATGATTATCCATAAGCTCTTGAATTCTAAGAAGGGTTTGAAATGTGTCAAAAGGACTTTTTGGTTTCTTTTTTTTATAGTGATTCCTTGTTCTGTCTTCCCCTAGACCCTGACTGGGCCAGTCTGAATCTGGGAGCCCTCATGTGTATCGAATGCTCAGGTATACACCGGAACCTTGGCACACACTTGTCACGTGTCCGGTCACTTGACCTGGATGATTGGCCTATAGAACTCATCAAGGTGATGTCATCCATTGGAAATGAATTAGCAAACAGTGTCTGGGAAGAGAGTAACCAGGGACGTATGAAACCCTCCTCAGACTCCACAAGGTAGGCTACTTTCTTCCCTATGAACAAATGCATATATAGGCATCTAAATCTGTGTGCTGATTTTCAAGGCTGCAAACTTAAAAGGGATACTGCTGGGTTTAACACTTTTTACTATGTATGGACTTCAGGAGTCTAACATCAGGCACCACTTGTTTAAAATGTATATTTGACATATAAATTTAGCATATGTCAAACTGTGAATTCTGGGGGCCATATGTTAATGCTCTTATGGTTTTGAGAGTCCTGTTCAAAATGATGCTGCTTCATTTCCTTATGCGATGTAAGAAAAGGAGTCAATCTGTTGAGTAAATGTGTGTTTTCCTGTAACTGGTACAGTGTTTCATCTACAAATCATAGCTTAGTGTAGGGAACATCATCTCACTGTGGTTTGTCTTAAAAGAAAACTAAGGTTGTTTTTGTACTGCATCCATATTATCTGTGGCAAACAGCTTAAAAATTAAATGGTTTAGATAAATAAGTTAGCTGTGAGGGGTGTAGGAGCTGAGACTCTCACTGAACAATTAAGAAAGAACCAGCTTTGGGAAAGCAGTGTGGCCACTGACAGTCTTGATATCAGTAGGGCAGGTTTCCGATAGGAGGAGGAGCTAGGACTGCCCTCCCCGGCTAGTCCAGCCTTTTAAGTTGCTTTCATAAGTGTGTGTGCTGCAGTTGTCAGTGCCACACTCCAGGGGGCTAGCACGTAGAGCCAACTGCATCTAAACACTGTTTGTTCCCTGGGTGTCAGAGATACTGTGGCGGAGGTTCAGCATTTGCTGTCAGTGTTTACTTCCAAATGTAAGAGACTAAAACAAACAAGTACTTTGCCTTTTTTTAAAATAAATAAATAAATAAATTCACATGCTTCATTTCTGAAGTTTATTCACATTTAGTGAAAGGATAAATAAGAATCTATGCCTGGATCTCCTACTGTAGAGGAGAAATTGGTTTGTTCCATTGACCGTAATAAAGCCAACCATACCTTACTACATTATTTCGTTAGCACTGAAAAATGAATTTGTAGTGCCACCTTTGGTTCATTTTAGAGAATGAAGGCAGTATATTAAACAGGTTATTTATATACACAGCTGTACATTTAAATATGTGCATACTCAGACATACGCATGGTGTTCAGATACACAGAAACTCACTGTCCTGTATGTGCATGCATATATTTATTGGACAGATCAAATCAATTAAGAATTTTGCAAATTAAAAGTGATCCAACTTAGTGTTATTAAATACACAGCATTATCTAATAACTGTAGGCTTAAGCTGAAGACTCAGTTTAATCATTTACAGTACCTATAACTCTTTAAACAAGACATTAGAAAGATTTATTGATTGAATATTACAGATAGGCTTCACTCAGTATTTCAATTCACAATATTTTTTTGAAGTTGAAAATAAGATTGGATGTAACAAATGAAAGAAATTGTCTTGTTAAACCTGCATCACAAAAAAAGATATCAGTAGAAGAATAACACTAGTAAGTATCAAAGTCAAATAGTTCAGTTCTCTGACAAAGTTTGAATTAAGGCTTTCTTGTTTCATTTTCTTTTTATTTTATATTATTTATGTATTACATATGTTTATATTATTCTGTATTATTTATTCTCCATTTTTCTTTATATTCTGAAGTAAGTTTGAACATGCAGTGATCTAATGCACATTTCAGCTTGGGATGTCTGTGTATAAATAGGTAAAACCTCTTGGATATAAGCTAGGCAGTAGAATTTTAAATTTAATATACAAACCTAATGATGTGTACTCCTGAGTTAAGTTTCACAAAACAGAGCCAAAGAGGAACACTCAGTCTGTTGTGGAATTGAAGTCTTGAGGGAAAAGTGCTTTGCTGGAACATGAGATAGGTTCTGAGATTGGGTGTGAGCAGAAATATAAGTGGAGAGCTGGGATATGATGAGTTACAGTGTCGGGGTGACTTTGGTATGGGGTTTAGAGACTCAGAGCAGAAGAGAAATCACAGTCACTCTGTCCTGCAATCTGGGAAGAAGAAGGGAGAGCAGTGTGCTCTGAGCCATAGTGGAAATTCTGTATCAGCTCCATCCACAGGCTTAAGGCTTGCTGGATCTTGTTCACACAGTTCAGGGACCATCTAAAATGCCAGCAACTTGTACACTGACAGCCAGGGGCATTGCTGGTGCCAGGCTTGTGGGGCTCGAGCCCCAAGTCCTAGCACCCAAGCCCCATGTCTGCAACTGGACTGGCCATGGTGGCAGCTGCAGCAGCAGCATTCAAGCCCCAAATGTCAGAGCACCGAGCCCTAGATCTTCTTCCGGGCTAGCAGAGCTTCTGCTCACAGCTTAGTGGCTCCCCATCCTGGTGAGCCATAGAAGGTCCACTGAGAAGAGGGGCAGGGAGTCACTGCCTCCCTGCTTTCTCATCCTCCTGCACTTACTCATTCATCCTCCACCTGAACGTGGTCACTCATCTGTCATAGCCGCTCCAGTATCTCCACATACATACATGCCACTCACTCCCTATCTCTCCCCATAGATCTGCTTAATTTTCTTTTATTTCCCCTTCAGCTCACTTCATGCATTGATCTTCGCTCCGTCTTGCTTGCCACATACCTACTCAAGCTTCCAAGCAGGACCTGCAGTCGTGCTAGGAAACACAGGAGGAGAGGATAAGACTGGGGGAAAATAGAAAAAGATTCAGAAGGATAAGTAGTGTTTTCTCCCACTCACCCTTCTCAGTGAGATGGCCTGGGTTGTATTTAGAAAACAGCAGGGAGTGGATTAATTAAGGAGAAGTGAGGGATGAAGACCATGGCTGACAACTTCAATCCTCTGTCTACTTTAGCACAACTGTCTACAGACTTGTAGAGCTTGTACAAAATTAAGTTGAACCAATATAACCTCCCAACTGAAATTTTTCCTACTCAACCAACTCAAACCTCTCTTTGAGGAGGACTTGGAAACCAGACTGGGTTTCTAACATCTTCTGAAAGTCAACAAATGGAGACTCTATCAAAAGTACAAAAGTTCCAACATTGAAGACTCTTCACTCAAAATGTTCTGCCACTGGCAGTCCTGCTTTAAACCAGAGACTATTAGCTCAAACAGCTTTGCAAATTTTAACATCTACAGTATGTATCACATGAGGAGTCAGTGACAGTCTGTGAATAGCAAGAACCCCAGACCATTTGAGAGGCAAAGTGTCAAAACCAACACCTCAGATTGCAAACAAACTGGAAATCAGTGTAGATTATAGAAACACTGGTGTAATGTGTTCCCTTGAGAAGCACTACTAAGTGACTAAGCAGCCACAGTTCGCTGAAGTTTGGGTTGGGAACAGTTATATGACTGAGGAAAGAAAGAAATGTGAGTAACTAGTAAGCATGGAAACCTTATTAGGCAGGGGAGTGAAGGGGGAGCAGTATGGTAGAATTTGTGAAACTAGAAAATGTGAACAGCTGGCCTTCTGATTGTTGTCCATGGGCCCCTGATTAGGTAGAAAGCTTGTAATTGGTTCCAGCAATTATCAGCAGCCCTGAGAACTGCCGTTCAAACTTGTGGAGCATTGTGACAAATTGAAGCAGACTGCTGGTGAAGGAGTATCGACTTCCCATTTCTAAACAGGGGGATCATTAGTCAAGAAAAGCATCTTTTAATTACTCCCAGGAAGGGGGAAAAAAAGAAAAAAAAAATCTTTTTAGTATAGATCCTGCAACAACTTCCATTTTTTCAAGGGTATTCAATATTATATTTATTGTCTGGGGGGGATTTTCCCCCCATCCCTTCCTCAGTAATGTGGATTTAATTTAGAATGAGAAGTCAAATTAGAGTAGATCAATGCTGCAACAATTAACCGGATCTGAGGATGAAATCAGGATTTTGCTCTCTAATTGCTATTGATACTATTTAAGCACACACTTAAAAATTGATTTTGAATGGTGTGATACTGCAGTGGTCTGTGAGTAGCAACAATGGGGCAGGGGAACAGAAGTCAGCTGATAAAGGAATGTGAAGGTATAAAGTGCACTTGCAGTCACAAGAGAATCAGTATGTAGTGGGCATGATGCTTTTTGTGCACTTATTTTCAAGAAAGGCAATCATTTTGAACCTATTTGTTAATGGATGCCTCAAATTCTGAGTGTTCCCCGCCCCCCAACTCCTGACTAAAGTTGTAAACTCTCTCCTTACCAGAGAAAGGTAATGGCCACTACAGGGGATATGTTAGTCCCTTAGTTCTGAAGGCTCCTTCAGGTTAACTAGAAGCTGACTTGTAGGTTAAATAAGTTTGTCCTTCCTTTTTTCTGAGAATATTAGTTCATTTCTCTTTATGCGCACAGTGTATATTGATAAAGGACAAATGTACCAAAACTCTGACCAGTTGGAGCCCTGTAGCTTATGGTGAATTTTGCAAAGATAATCCATATCAACCTTTCTTTGTTTTGTTCACTTTGACCATAAGATCACAGCGTAGCCCCAGTGGTCTGAGATTTCAGGCATAAAGATGTACCATTACAAATGTAGCCTCAGGGAACATTAGTACGTATGTATCCAAAAGCGTCAAATCTTGCTATTTCTCAACAGTTCTTGGCCTGATGAGGTCAGTGTTTTGTCCCTCTTGAATGTTCTTCCATGCTTGACACCTTTCCTATTTTCAGAGGGGGGGGGGTGACAGGGAAGGAGGGTGTGTTTTTTGTTTTTGTTTTTTTAAATTAAAAAAGAGAGAGAGAGAGAGAGAGACTTTATTGTGATGGGCTGACCAGAGCCCATCTGCAGTTGGGTGGCATCTGCTCCCCACATGTCACTTCCCTCATTAACAAGCAATTGAATTAATTAAATGCTACTCAGAACACGCATAACAAGCTACCGGCAGTGTCCAAATTAGCACTGATAATCAAGGATGATTTCCTTTATTATCCTGCTAAGTGGTGTGCAGGCTCTGATCTCCCTGTCTGCCCTCATCTATTTACATACCCCCAGCTTCTGCCTTTAGAAGCTGAGGTTATCTTACCTAGTTAATTTGCCACGATCACCAAGCATGGCGGATTGATATTTCTGCCTCTGCTGAAGCAAGCCCCCTTCTCTCCCCCTTTCCTCCCTCCCCAAGCCTGCTCCTTTGTATCTCAAGCTCCCTGATAAATTAAAAGCCACCCCTGTGGTCTCTCAAGTGAGTAATAGAGGCAGAAATTTCATTTTGCAACTGGCTGATTTAATGATCCAAAGGGTAATTAATGGCCTGATTATCTTAATGTTAAATATGTCCGGCAGCAATTACTGTGACCTCCCGCTTGTCAAGGTCCGGGCTATGCTCTTCTTTCAATTAAGTTCTCTGGGGCTTAATGGTATGAATAAACTCCTCTGATTCTATCATTCTGGACTCTGAGATTTAAGCGAGCTAGGGGCTCGTTTGGAGTTTTAATCAGCCCATCTTCTACTTGAGTGATCAGAGTTAACAATTATAACAAGGACAGTTTAACTTTCTTCCCCCAACCCCGCTTCCACTTCTTTATATTCTATTTTATTTTGGTTAAGTGCTCCAAGGGAATTCTGCTGGCTGAAGCATCAGCATTGCTGAGCTCGTCTCTCCCTATATAAATTATCATGTGGATGCTGCTGTTTTTCCATTTGACAGGCTTAATTAATTGGCAGGAGTGCCCAAAAATGACAGTGCTACTAATTGCAACTCAGAGTATATTCCTGTCATTGTGGCACGCTTGTCAGCGGGCATGCCCCAGTCCGCAGTGTCGCCAGAGTTTGTTGACGTTTTCCATTTCAGTTTTCACATCTCGTCAGGGAGCATGATCATATGTGATAGCACTAACGGACCAAGATGTGCCTTTGGGTTTTCCAGGCACACAGTTTGTGTGCAAGAATGACATTTGCTGCCAATAAAGTTTAGACAGCTGTGCTTCTGTGGACCAAACAGCTGCTAGGGGACTTAAGCTTTTACTTAAGATATTTTAGCAAGTTCTATTAGCAGGGAGACTTTGAATCAAACTGTGAGTTGTAACTCACTCATTGTCTGTGTCACGACTGAACTCCCCTAATTAATGCATGTCTAAGAATGCTAGACTTTACTTCAGCTGTGTGGTAGGAATGCAGATATTTTTCTGTAAGCCTCTAATCATTTATGTCACTGTATAATTTAGAAGTGCCTGACTACTGAATTCATAACATACATGTGTAAATAAAAAATACTGATCTGTTACTGCCTGCAACCAAAGCTTTTCAACCCACATCGCTCTGTAGGAATGAACCAATTCTGACATGGCAGACTGCCATGCTTTCAGATGACACTATTGTCACTTCTCAATAATTCTCAGAAAATGCACATACTGAGAATAATTGAGCGAAAGGAAATAAGTCAACAAAGCTTATTATGGCTCATCTTCCATCTTCAGCAGACCTGCTGCTCAGAAGTCAAATCTAAGTAGCACAGTTCCAAAGGGGCAGCTGTGTTAGTCGAGTTCAGTAAAACAAACAAGGAGTCCTGTGGCACTTAAAGACTAACAAATTTAATTTTATTAGTCTTTAAGTGCCACAGGGCTCCTTGTTTGTTTTGCAAAGTAGCACAGAATGTTTTGGTTTTTTCTGTGTCTGATCCAGTGAAACGTTGGTGCATGATGATAAACATGTAGTCCAAGCACATGCTGATTTCCAGTTGTGATGAATGTGGTGCTTCCCAGTACAAATATAAATGTTTATGTAATAAAATTTACCTTAATGAGAAATGAAGGCTCTATAACACCAAACTATAGCTAACAAAAGTTTCAGGTAATACCCCTAGAAACCAGATATAATCTTTGTCAAACTGTACATGTTTGTGTGCATGTCTGTGTGTGTGCACGTGTGGTGTGTAAAATCAATGTTTCTCCATTGCAATGCATATAAAAATTAGTAACTTATCAAGGAATATTTTGGGCTCCCTCTATGATTTACAAAAAAGTTCCGAAAACATGAGAAATATAAAACAATAATATTTTTAAAATTCTTATTTTTTCAAGCCTTGTTAGTTTTGTAAATCACATTTTTTAACACCTTTGTGTGTGCATGTGTGTGTGGTATCTTCAGCATGTCAGCAGTATGGTGCATTCCTAAAAGACGCACACTCCATGTATGGTCAGGTGGAGAGGTGTTAGATCAATATGATAAATCAAGGGGCCATTCGATATAACTCATGAGGTTCAACAAGAACAAGTGCAAAGTCCTGCACTTAGGACGGAAAAACCCCATTCAATAAGCAGCACTGTAGAAGAGGGCCTGGGGGTTATGGTGGATGAGCAGCTGGATATGAGTCAACAGTGTGCTCTTGTTGCCAAAAAGGCCAATGGCATACTGGGCTGCATCAGTAGAAATGTTGCCAGCAGATCGAAGGAAGTGATTATTCCCATTTATTCAGCACTGGTGAGGCTGCATCTGGAATACTGTGTCCAGTTTTGGGCACCCTGCTACAAAAAGAACATGGACAAATTAGAAAGAGATGAGCAGAGGGCAACAAAAATGATTAAGGGGCTGGAGCACAAGTTGTATGAAGAAAGACTGAAGGAACTAGGCTTATTTAACCTGCAGAAGAGAAGACTGAGGGAGGATTTGATAGCAACCTTCAACTACCTGAAGGGATGCTCCAGGGAGGATGGAGCTCGGCTGCTCTCAGTAGTAATGGAGGATAGAACAAGGAGCAATGGTTTCAAGTTGCAGCTGGGGAGGTTGAGGTTGGATATTAGGAAAAACTTTCTTACTAGGAGGGTGGCAAAGCATTGGAATGGGCTACATAGGGAGGTGGTAGAATCTCCATCTTTGGAGATGTTTAAGGTTTGCTTAGACAAAACCCTGGCCGGGATGATTTAGTGAGAGGGGTCCTGCTTTTTTTGGCAGGGGGTTGGACTAGATGACCTCATGAGGTCCCTTCTAACCCTATGATTCTATGATTGATTCTGTATTGACATGGTCTTCCTTCAGTAGAGATCTCCAGTTGTACTGAGTGGGTAACTGTGATATTATATACACCTTCTAAATCTGTTTGACTCCCTGTAGCTTTTGATACCATTGACATAGGCTGATATTTGAGTTGATGAGGGGTCTTGCAAGAAGAGACCAAGCTGCTCTTCACTGGTGGCTTTCTGTGCATAGGGGTAGTGCTGAATAATAGCTTGTCCTTTTTAAGTCTTCCTCGTACAAGGCCCCCTATGGTTTCATCTGTCACTCCTCGTGTGTGATCTTCATATGTAGCTACCAAGGGAGACAGATGTTTCCGCACTGCAGTGTACCAGTAACCTAATGATATGCAGCTCACCATCTCCTCTTCATCAAATCCAAATTCCATAACATCATTACTCTCCCATTTTCTAACTGAGACAGAGATCCAGGTGAAAAATTAGTGACCCAGTTTGTAAGGTGGAAATTCTTTGTAGGCAGAGGATAATTTTCAGAAATAAGAGAGGTTCCTGCACCATCTATTGATGATTTGTACAGAACTTTTACCAAAAATGGTTTGCAGCCTTAATCCTACTTGATCCATCTTTGGAACAGAGTTCCCAACTAGCAGTGGTGCCATGTAATGCTGTCTGTAACTGATCAGAAGACATTTCCTTTCACGTGTCAAGCTTTCAGGTGTCGTGAAGACCTTTATCTCCTGGATGGGCATGTACAGTCTTCTCTGCGTAGGGCCTAGTCTTTTGAAGTGTGTTCAAAAGCTCCACATAAAGTATGATTTCAGCTGCCAGAATTCTGAATAGAATCATAGGGTTGAAAGGGACCTCATGAGGTCATCTAGTCCACCCCCCTGCCAAAAAAAGCAGGACCACTCCCACTAAATTATTCCAGCTAGAGTTTTATCCAGCCAGGCCTTCAACATCTCCAAAGACAGAGATTCCACCACCTCCCTCGGTAGCCCATTCCAATGCTTTGCCACCCTCCTAGTAAGAAAGTTTTTCCTAATATCCAACCTCAACCTCCCCAGCTGCAACTTGAAACCATTGCTCCTTGTTCTATCCTCTGTTACTACCGAGAACAGCTGAGCTCCATTCTCCTTGGAGCATCCCTTCAGGTAGTTGAAGGTTGCTATCAAATCCCCCCTCAGTCTTCTCTTCTGCGGGCTAAATAAGCCTAGTTCCTTCAGTCTTTCTTCATACAACTTGTGCTCCAGCCCCTTAATCATTTTTGTTGCCCTCTGCTCATCTCTTTCTAATTTGTCCACGTCCTTTTAGTAGTGAGGAGCCCAAAACTGGACACAGTATTCCAGATGCAGCCTCACCAGTGCCAAATAGAGGGGAATGATCACATCCCTCGATCTGCTGGCAATGCTTCTTCTGATGCAGCCCAGTATGCCATTGGCCTTTTTGACAGCAAGAGCACACTGCTGACTCATATCCAGCTTCCCATCCACCAGGATCCCCAGCTCCTTTTCTACAGTGCTGCTACTTAGCCGATCACTCCCCAGCCTGTAGCAGTGCATGGGGTTTTCCATCCCAAGTGCAGGACTTTGCACTTGTGCTTGTTGAACCTCAGTGTGGACTGTGATGAACACACAAGAGCTGTGTTAAGTCAACAGTGACTCCCTTTTCACTTCCATGTGTGATTTAAAGTGAAGTTAGAAACCTTTAAAACCCTAAGTGGTCTGGGAGCTGGTAAGCTAAGAGCCCAACTTTTGTTCCTTATCGTATCTAACCTGTATAGTTGGGAAATAGTTGCTGTTGGAAGATCACCGTAACTACTCTTGTCTAGTGACAGGCCATGTTGCCAATTTGTGGAGTTTTATTGCTAGTCTCCAAATTTTGTTGCGAGTTTTTACACCTCTGTGTACTCAGAAGCTTGAAAACATAACTTGAGTGCGTCTTGAAGACTAAAAAAAGGTAAGGGGAAAAAAGGACTCCAAATTTATTATGCTTAAAAAAGAGGGGATTGGTTTTTTAAATCTCATAATTTTGAGGCACTGACCTGTGGCTTTGAGTAGTTGAAAGTGGCTATATTGGACAGAAGAGCCATAACTAAGGTGCTCCAGAGCAGGTCCATTTCACTGCTCAATCAAAATGTGTATTCCATGCTACGTGCTCCAGGCGCAGCTCATTCTAAAAATGTTCCACTCCAAGTTCTCCCCAGGCACCAAAAATCCTAGTTCCAGCGCTGTTGGACAGCAGTTTCTTATTTGAAGGGCTCCACCTTTGAAATTCACTCGCTTGGCAGCCTGTTAGTGACTGGGTCCAGTGTCCTTCAACTCAGAGTACAATGTAAGATGCTTTGATTTTGTTTAGCATTTCACATTTTGTTCTGTTTTTGTATTTTTCTCTATAATTAATATATGTGTTGTCACAGCAATAAGTGCTAAGTAAATTAGTCATGAGAATATATTTATAAGTTTGCTAGGAATTAGAATGGTATAGTCAAACTCATTTTTTGCAGTTAAGGAAATTTAGGATTTGAATCCAGGACTTTAGAAGTAAAAGGGGTAAGAGGAGGTATTTGCCATTGTACATTAACTTTGATCTGTGAGAGAACTGCATAATATGGAGTAAATAGATGGTTTTTCAGATTTTCCTTGTCACTATTAGCTAACTAGAGTTGTAAATCCTTGTACAATATTATGAGGACCAGACTTTTGATATGGGTATGTAGTCTGAAGTTCTCTCTGAGATTGTGGAGGAATCCTGCATTGAATCTCATTTTGAGTTTAGAAATGGATTGGCCTTCAGAATGAGTGCGAGAAAGAGGGATCACTTCACCAACAACCATAGAAAGCTGTCTTCCAGTTCCAGTATATCATCTATGTAGTGTTTTATCTGCTCTTTTACAAGACAATGAGTGAAAAAAGCTGAGTTTAGAAGGTACCAAAGAACAGTTACTCATTGTTGTGCCTAGTAGAAGCTTCACAAGAGAATTCTGAGCAATGTTCCTGTGACTGATAAATGGAAAAGCTAATTATGTGACCTTCAAATGACACTCCACCTATTACAAATGATGTCCAGGTCCAGAAGCATAGAAAGGTGAAGATGGCTCAGAAGCGCATTCCTGCAAAGCGTACCTTTGAATTAGATTGCAGCAAAGGACAGTTACAAACCATTGTAAGAAGTTGATCCAGTAAAAGTTATTATCTTGCCCACTTTGTCTCTTAAGTTTTATAAGGATATTGTGTGATTGCCATCCTGAATCCAGATCAGGTTTATTAATTAAATCTTGTATGGAAGCACAGAATGAAGCTGTAAGGCAATTTCTTTCCTTAAAATATCAGCAAGAAAAGGAAGTTTGTAGATAAATGGATGTATCTCGTTTGATAGTCCCCAGCTCTGATCAAGATACAAGATGCATCACTAATGAATGATTTTGAGATAGGGAAAAACTGGGATCTGACAGAATACAATTTCTATATAATAATCAAAAAAATTGCTAATACCTTGACAAGCTTGAAATTTGTAGTGTCAGTTTAGCATTCATGATATCCAAAGTTTGAACCAAGATTAATGGCCTGATCTAATTACCTAAGGGCTTGTCTGTGCAAACAGTTGATGGCAAGCTGACTTATGAATCTGCCCTACACTACCCTACCACAAAGTAACTGTCTGTGTGTACCCTGCTGACATGTGTAAACTGTTTGTTAGTGCCCTTTGATCTAGTCCTCTTTGAAATACGAATAAATCGATGCACAGTAGCAAACTGTTAACACACAGCAGCATAGTCCACGCAGACTGTTGGTGTGTGGTAGATTCACAACCCCATTTACTGCATACTAAATGTTTGTGCAGGCAAGCTTTAGTGAAGAATAAAGCATAGATAAATGTAAAAGCCTGCTCATTAGCAAATGGATCTTTCAAGCTGAAAATATCATTATCACATTGCCATGGAATGTTGTTCATCTCGCCAGCCAGTAATTTTGGAAGTTAGTAGTCAAAGTTTAACCATGGAATTTTCGGTTTATGATGCACATTTCAGCAGTTTAACTTAAAATAAATATTATGATGTTGGACCAAGGATAGGGTTACCAGATACCAAAGCATGGAAAGGAGGACAGTGAAGTACAAAAAGGAGAAAACTGGAGGACACATGGAGAAATGTAGTATTAATGTAATATTCTTTTGTTTTTAGGGGGCCCTGGAACGCTGCCCCCTAAAAATAGGGCGTTCCAGAGCATACCAGTGTACTTTAACCCCTGTGACTCTAGGATCACCCATCTCCCAAAATTCAAGCTCCTGCATGAAAGTATAGACATGCTAGAACTCTTCTAAGGAGCAGTTGGGAGAAACGTTTACATTAACAAAAACAGCGATGTATCCTTAATCTCATTCTTGTTTGTTTGTTTTTGTTTAAGATAGCCAGCAATGGTCAAATTTTTATGGAGTGAATAGAACCCATCCAAATGCTCAGAGTGAAAAAAAAAAATCCATTGTCTCTTCTATATACTCAGTGCTGAAGCCATTGCATTTCATTGCGTCCATCTGAAGATCACAATATCTTCTTGTTCTGTATCTTGAGCCTTGTCTCAACACACAATTACACCAGTTTTTTAAAATGAGTTTAAACTGGTATAAAACCATAATTTTATTTATTATTTAACTTATTTGAATAATAAATCAATAAGAAATCAAATCTGAATAAAGAAATCATTTAAGCTAAATTGATGTATGTATCCATACAACAGATTTGCACTGCTAACTAACTAAGTCTGTTTTTAAATCAATTTTAGTTAAACCCATACAACTTTGGGCTGGTGTACACTACAGTGGGATTTTGGTGGCAGTGGAAGGGAGATACACAAAGTATTTAAAATAGCGTGTGTATCTCCCTATGACTGCCTACTGACCACAGTGTCTTCAGTGCTCTGATTCAAAGGGAAATGCCCTCCCTTTGACTCAGCACTACTCCACTTACTGGGACTGTCTTCAGCTGTCGACTTCCTGATCAGTCGATTGGGAAAATTGATCTGATGGCAGTGACTTTGCCACTGACAGTGAAGACTGGTCCTAAGTATATAGCCTTTAGTAACACATTGTTTTGACTGGAGTCAGATGAGCATAATGTGCATGACCCTAGCACAAAGTTCTGAAGTATTTATGTTGATTCATCAGCATTTTGCAGTTCAGGAGCCAAAAATTGTGGGTTTTTAATAGTGATCACACCAGATTGTTTTTCACCTCCTTGTGTTGCGTTCAGTTGTTAAGATATTAAGAAGCTCTGCACCAACTTGTGAACTTGTGCCATAGTGTAGAAGGAAGATGCCTAAAAGAGAGAGCTAGTAATAGTAATAACAGAAAGAAAAGGAAAAAGAGGGGCGGGGGGAGATTCCATAGCTTCTGCTGTAGTCATAGTATCTGTGACGAACTTTCTGTCTCTTATTATTCCCCTCCCCCCACCATTTTTGTTTGTTTAACACTGGGTTTTGTTTCTGGCTCAGTGGATAGCTAGTAGCCTATGCCAAGGGATAGAGATGATATAAGACTTCAATGAGAGAGAACTGAATGAAAAAGGCAACAAATTGGAACAAAAAAATAGAACTAGCTTTTGACTGGCCTGAAACTTGACAAGAGTTGTCATTCCAAATGTAGTTCTCTTGCAGGTGTAAAACTGCAAATTTGTAGCATACAGTGTAGAAGTTGCATGCATGGGGAACACGTTCAGTGTTATTAAGGACCTGAAATGGAACCTTGCAGAGAGTTGTGACCAGAAACGCTTGACAACTATTATAGTGACAATTTGGGTAAGTTAGTATCTTTTATTGGACCAGCTTCTGTTGGTGGGGGAGAGAAGCTTTCAAGACACACAGAGCTCTTCTTCAAGTCCAGCAAAGGCAGTTTCAACCACTTGCATGACCATTCTTATGTCAACTTTTACTTTTAAAAACTCCAAACTAAAATGTGCTTAACTGAATGTAGGTAAAGCATTCAGTAGTCTTTGCATGCACTTTGGATTTTAGGATATAATGAAATGAAATCCCTACCTTTTGTGCCCATTATTTAGATTTTGCAGTCAGTGCTAAATACAGTAGTCCAAGCACTTTGTCTGTGTTGAGCCTACAAAGTAGTATAGCAAGGAGAAGTAATCTCTAACAATGACCCAGACCTCAAAAGAGTCAGATGGTATATACCTTGAAAAGGTTGAATGTTTAACACAGGGGTCTCAAACTCAAATCACCTCAAGGGCTGCATGAGAACTAGGATGTTGGCTCAATGGCCGCACCACTGAAACCTTTTCATGCAATGATGCAGAAGTACAGTAAAAAATGAAGTGATGTAGTATGCTAATAAAAGTCAATTTAATAACCTTTTTGAAACCATAACATGAAGTCTGTGCTAATTTTGACAGTCTTTCCAAAGCCAAAACATGTTTACTTTTAGAATTACTTCCATTCAAGATGGCAAAATCATCAAAAAGACAAAGAGTAAACAAACACACTTAAAATTTTACGTTATAAATCAGTGGTTCCCAATCTTTTTTGGTTTGAGGGCAAAAAATATCCTTTTTCAAACCCTGAAGGACCACTGGTTAATTTAATTAAATTAAAATTTAATTTGTTGAATTCGAATTGATGTTAGCTGAAATAAATTAATTGCAGTTTGATTTATTAAAATTGAATTACATTTAAGTGAAATTACATTTTTATAAAGGTTTTAGTTTTTTTAAATAAAATTAAATTGTTTTAGAAGATTTCTGGGGTTTTTTCTTTTAAAAAGAGGGAGGGGGCTGCATGTATCCCCAAGCCAGGAGCGAAGGAGAGGAGCCACATCCCAGGATGGGGCTGCAAACAAGTTGGTTAGAGTCCCCCACAGGACCGTAAATAAGCAGCCCCCCTGCCTGTCCCTGGGGACAGCGCTGGGACCAGTGGTGGGGGAAACACCCTCCCCACCACCTGCTCAAATTTGGCCACACTGGGGTCGGCAGAAGGGGAAACAACCCGCGTCCACCTCAGTTTAGCTGCACTGAGGTTGGGAGAGGGGGAAACACCCCCCACCTGCCTACCTGCTTGAATTTGGCTGGGGCGGGCAGAAGAAAAAACACTACCCCCACCCTCCTGGGGAAAACAGCCCCTGCCTGTGCTGGGACTGGCAGCAGGGAAAGCCCTGGGGGCTGCGCTGTGGCTAGTGGTGGGGTTTCTGGTGCTCCCCCAGAATAGAGCCCCCGTGAACTCTCCCCACACATCAGGCCACCCTCCTTTAAGGCCCCCCCATACCTGAGCCTTCTCTGGACTGGTCAGCCTGCTTCAGCTACTCGATCAGCTGTTGCACGTGACTGGGGCAGCTCCCAGGCAGCAGTTCAGCTCCTCCCCATCAGTAGCTGATGACGCAGGGGGGAGGTGAGGCTGCTTGGCCTGCCCTGCCCTGGGAGCACTGCTGATGCCGAGCTCTCCGTCAACAGAGAGGCTTGGCATTTGAAAACCGCAAGGATTGAAAAAGTGGGAGCCCCAGGATTCTGGGGGTTTTCGGGGGCACGGGAGGCAGCTCTGTGGGCCACATGCAGCCCACAGGCCACATGTTTGAGACCCCTGGTTTAACAGATTGTTAGTCCATGGTCCAGAGATCTCCCCAAGTTCAGAATTTCTCAAGAGATTTCAAGTACAACTTGGCTTCAGTGAGGTCGAAAATTCTAGGTAAGAGCTTTTGTCTTTGTTTTCCTCTCTAGTGCTACCAGTCTAGAGGCACATAGAAAATTAAAACAAAAGAAGATTTTACCCCTTGCACTGAAGGTGTGACCGCCAGTGAACATCTTCTGAAACACACAGTTGGCCACTTTTCCAGTTGAAGGCTCAAAACTTCACAGTTATAATACTCAGGAACAAATACATCCTTATATATATGTACATGTGTACTTTACTTCAAGGGCCAGAGCTGCAGCATGTCTTTTGCATGCTTTGTGCCACTGTTGCAGTACAAAAGTAGCCAGAAACCCGATATAAATGACTACTTGGGGAATTTCGTAGCATAAGGGGACTCAGCCAGGTGGCTTAAAACTGTCATGGTCAATTCCAGAGACCAAACTAGCACGCAGTCAGTCCTACAGTCAGAAAAAAGGCATACGGGTTCATTTTATGGAAGTGACATATCAGTTTGGTTGCAATTTTTAAAGTATTTTAAATATTTTGTTTGACTTGCATCAGGTTTTTTTAAACAAGCTTTTCCAAAAGCCTAGGTTTTTGGGGGGTGAGGGATTGGAGGGAGTTAAAATTCATTTGAAACTGTATCTAATTACTGCTTATTTTGCTATGTATGATTTCTGTTTAGCCTCTTCACTGCAATTTTAATCAGTTTGTTTCAGTGGCTGGGATTCCAGTGGAACTGTGCAAAACCCAGTGGTTGGTAGGGGATTCATGCAAAGCTAGAGGTTTTCATAGGGGTTCACACCTTCCTGAGTTGGGTTTTGAGCTATGGCTTTGAATGAAACCAAAAATTCAAAGCCACGGTGCTGCATCTTATACATCTGCCCATCAAAATCTTGTGAAAACTACCAACTGCCACATAACCAACAGGAAGAAACCATGAATTGACCTTTGGTTTGCTCAGAGATTCACTACCTCTTGAATTTTTAGATGTGTAAAGGGAAAGAAGCTTGAATTTTTAGATTTATAAGGAAACCTAGAAGAAAGTTGTATCAAATAGCTTAAAAATTTATTAAGTTTTGTCCAACTTTGGATGTCTTTCATGTTAACTCTTGAGATCTTCTCTCAGGCTGGTGTTGTGCACTGGGCTGCCTCTGAAACTGTTGTATAACAGAAGATGGATGCCTATGTCAAGGTGTGAGCCTGCAACAGGCCTTAAAACCCACTGGCCCTGAAGCCTTGTCTTAAAACTCTCAAAGGCTACCAATTTCCTGGCCTTGGAGTGGTATTGCTGGCACCACCCAAATGGAAAACCTCTTGAAAACCCAGGAAGGTACACTTGGGAAATCCTTCCTGTGAGGTACCCTCAATTACTTTTCTTCCTCCCTCAGGAGCATGATTGAACCCCAGCAGGGATATCAGCTGAAACTGGGACAGAATGCCCTTTAGTAGCTGGCTGTGCAGTCTGAGGCACATACACACAAACCTCTCCTTTTAGAACACAGAACCAGAGCTTATTTTAAAAAGGGTAAAATCTTTAATTAAAAAGAACAAACAAGAAACAGAGAGTTGCTTCTCTGGGATTTAACTTGGGTAGTTACAGGGTAGTGGGAGTGCTGAGCACTGAGGACTCCAAAAACAAACCAAAACAAAGAAATAGCCTGACTGCGGTCTGGCTAAACATGCCCTGTTCTACTCACACCTGGTCAGTTATAAATTTGAGCTTATCCTTGGCAAAGATGTCACTGGATCCTTCCTCAGGCCTCTTTCTGGCTTCCTCTTAATCCTTCCAGGAGCTCTGCTGCCACCAAACAGGAACAGGCAGGGCTGCTGCTCCAATTCAAAAAGCTGTACTTTGTTCCTATTGGCTTACCTGGGATTGACTGTCAGAGCGTTAACCCCTTCCTCTGCAAGGCTGCAACAGCCTAGACTTCGAACTAAGATTGTTGAAGCAATTCGTGATCCTGAGGGCTGGTCTACAGGAGTGAGTTTTGTTAACAAAACTGGCCTGTTCTATTAACAAAAATAAACCACCTTGACAAAAGGCATAGGACTTTTATCAGCAGTGATGGGATGCCATGGTGTCAGTGTAGACGCTGTGTCCCGTTACAGAGGTGGAGGAGCTGTTATGCTTTTCTATTTCAACGGTTCTGTTTGAACAGCAAAACTGACAAGGCGGACAGGCTGGAGCCTGACTCTACAGGTCGCAGGCAGCTGCCACTTGACTGTGAGCCTGGGGAACCAGGGTCCCAGCTAAGGCAAGCTGTGGGTGGCTGCCATCCTAGGGCACCAGCAAGCCACAAGCAGCTGCAGTCCATCAGCGGGACTACAGACTCCTATGCCAAGGCTCACAGCCAGGCAGCAGCCACCTGGGGTTTCCTGATTTCTTGGGGCAGCTGTCCAGCTAGGACTGGACAAGACATGGGGGACTGCAACCAGCTCCTACCTGGGAGCTGCTAAGTCCCAGTGGCACAGCTGGGATAGTAGTGGTTGCATAGTAGCAGGGAGCCTGCAGGCTTTCTGCAGGGAACTGACAGATGGCTCTCTCAGCTCCCCCTGCACTGCCCCTTCGGTCTGTGGAAGTGCTCCTAATAGAGGACATGCTCTACCCCCAAGGAAAGTAGTGTTGACATCAGCCACTGCTATAATTATATAGCTGAAAGTTGACACATCTTACATTGTCAAATTTCTGTACTGTAGACATAGCTCGTGTGCCCCAAATGCTATGCACCTCCTGAGAATCAGTCCTCTGTTGGAAACCCAATCGACTTTGAAAATCTGAACCACTACTTTGATACAGTATATTGCACTTCATGAATTTGATGGCTTATAATTTGCCAGTATCCTTCCTTTTGCATTCAAATAGCATAAATCAAAAATCCCATTGAGCTACATCTTCGCAGAAATATCTACTATGGATCTCTTCCATTAACATACACCGCAAAACATTACACTTATTTTAAAGGTAGTAGAACAATATCAAAGAGAAGAGAAACCCTTTCAGATTCAGGTAGTAGCTAACAAGAGCTATGGACATTTTCCCTGTCAAGACAGCTAGATTTTTACTTTTTAGAGTTCTCCAACCTCACTAGACCCATGGCTCTAAGGCAAATTTAATTAAAGTCAGAAGGCGGGGGGCTAGGAAAAAACATGTTTCTTAATTATGCTGTGGTATTTCTCTCATATCTCATGCAGCTACTTTTGAAACCAACTCTTAGTGAAGTATGTGGCATCCTGTACACATCAACATTGGGACACTACAGCTGTGTGTTGAGCATACAGGTTTTTTATTTCTGCGTGATTTAGCAATCAATATTTTTTTGAAGTTAAATAAACTCTGATGCACCAAATTTCTTTAAATACCAAGCATTCAGGCTGCATTATTAATTATTCTATTTAAAATAGTCATCATAATTGGTGTGTTTTTCATATGAATGTATGACCTGAAATGGTATGGTATGTTTAAAATACCAAAATAAAATATCATTCAGGTTTAAAATGTAATTGTTTATACTGTGCCTTGAGATGCCCAGAGGAAAGGCACTGTCTGCGTTTAGTGGTCTGTTTTCAAAGATGCAAAGAATAGTTAGGTGCCCAGCTCCTTTTGATTTTCAATGGCAGTTAGGTGCCTGATTTGTTTGTGCCTTAGAAAGTCTCCTTCTGAAATACAGATGCTACGACTACTGTTGTTATGTAATTAAATTAAAATATGAAATAACATGTAAGTTACATTTCTCCTTAGAGTGTTTGCTCATGTCCATTCCCTATTAGGTGTGTGTGTTCAACATGCACCAGTGCTGGAGATTTTTCTCTCAGTGGTATCTATAGAGCTTACTCTAGCGCCCTCTGGGGTCACATGCATATGCACCAGTATATAGGGCATCACCAGCCTTCTTCCCCCTCAGTTTCTTTTTATCACCTATGATGGTGTTGGAATGTACTCTTGCTGTGGCAAGCTCTTAAAACCCAGTGATTTTCCTTTTTTACTTCAATGTATATAGTTTTAGTACCTTGTTAAGCATTCATTTTTCTTAAATGTACTGTAAGTTTGATAATGCAGCCTAGGATGGGGCATGTTGCAGTCCCCAAGCTCCAAGTAATGTGCTTTGTGTAAGAAGACTGTGCTGGTCCATGACACTCACCAGAGCTTCCTAAAGTGCTTGGAAGAGGCTCAGAAGCCAAACAAGTGTAGGATTTGCAAAGGACTCAGACCTTGCAATGAAAAGGACCAGGACAAAAGGCTGACAGCACTCCTAATGTAGTCACCACTTAGCCTAGCCTTGGAACTGAGTCAGTCAGACTTGGCTCCAAATGCATCAGTATGGAATGCTTCCAGGACCACCTTCCTCCTACCATCAGTCCCCAGTGCTTAAGAAGAGAAGAAAGATGCACAAAAAGGAGTGCTTATACTCCAAAAGAGAGATGATAAGAGTGCAGATGTCCAGATGAGACCAGTGCCAGGCCGCTCATATCCAACAGAGCTTGAGTTGGCATTGGTCTCATCTCTGCAGTCCCAAGCCCAGATCTGGAGCAACAAGAGCCTCCAGCACCAGATGGTGCTAACCACCCTTGAGACGTTCAAGCAATGAAGGATCTATTGACAAATCTGATTCCTCCAACACCTTGAAAATAGAGGCCCCCTTTGTGGGACCCAGGGCCAGTACCATTGACTGAAGCGCCATCCAGAGGCAACCTAACAATGAGGCCCCCTCAGCAATCCCCATACCAAGACATCAGTCCTCAGCTATGCATGGACTACAGTTACCCTGTCAATGGTTCCTGGAACAACATAATAGATTGTTGGACTTGAAACCTTAATCTCTGGATTCACAGTGCTGGTCTCCAGTGTCCCAGCACGAGTCCCCAGACTTTCAGCACAGATCCTCAGAATTCTGGCACTGATCACCTTGGAGCCAGTGTAGAAAAACTAATGACAAAAGCTGGTTACAAGACATCTGGCACCTCTTTCTGATACCGGAGCCCTGCCATTTCCACCACAGTGGGGAAGGGCAATAGACATCAGTAGCACCATGATCTCCAGGAAGGCGTGTCCTTGAACTGCAAAGGGAGATGACCTTGTTTATGGTACAGACATCTACTTCCACGCTATGGGCTTCCTCATGGGGCTCTAATGAGGCATTTTGGCTCAGGGACAGTTTTGAAACCTCTCCCTACACTGAGGTCACAAGGGCAGTCTTTCTCTGGGGCTTCAGAGAGAAGATTGTCAGCAGTCACTTGCCCAGAACCTGACTTGGATGTTGTCAGATCAGGAGGCTGAAGTAGCCCTAGATGGTGCCACCTCAGCTAAGCAGGGAGAGCTCACCCCACCACCTTTGCCAGTGTCATTCTCTTCTTCACCAGATGAGACTGTAGCAGAACCTTCCACCACTGTCCTACATAATGACTTTAGGGTTCACTGTCAGCTGCTCAAATGCACAGCATTGAACGTGGGCCTACTGGTGGATGAAATTGAATGAGCTGCCTGACAAGCTTTGTGACATCCTGGCAGCAGTGCACATCATGCTGATAGTTCTGGCATGCCCACGCCAACATTGAGTTAGGATGCTGCTAGGGTTATTGGTGCCCCACTCACCCACCACCACACCAAACACTCTTTTGGGCTCTCCTAACCCTGCCAAACCTGATCTCAAGACCACAGTTGACTGCTGCAATCAGACCTAGCCTCTCTGCACCTGTTGGCATGAATGCACCATTGCTAAGCTTGGAGGAATGGGCCTGCTCTACTCAGGTCCAATAAATTCTGTTGGGAATCAGGAAACCCTCTGTCAGGGCACCATACCTAGCCAAGTGGAGGTGTTTCATGTGCTGGGCATCTGGCATCTTACCCTGTGTATTTCATCTTTCCAAGCCATTTTCGATTATCAGTTACACCTGAACCAATAAGGTCTAGCCTTATCATTGATTAAGGTACATTTGACAGCCATATCACCTTTCTATCCAGAACTAATCAGTCTTCTCACATGAGGTGACAGCCAGATTTCTCAAGGGCATGGAGATGGTTTTCCTGTTGGTATGTGACCCAGTTCCTCAGTGGGATCTAAGATTGATCCTGTCAAAGTTCACTAGGGCCCCCTTACACCTTATGGTGTCTTGCTCTCTTCTGTGCCACTTCTGGAAGGTCACTTTCTTGGTGACAGTACTTTGATAAGGCAGGTCTTGGAGATCAAGACCCTGACTTCCAAACCCCATTATACTGTGTTCTGCCAGGACACTTTCAGCTGTGTCCTAAGCTAGCATTCTTGCTAAAGAGATTACAATTTCACATCAACCAGACCATTTTCTTGCCAGTCTCTCTGAAGCCCCAGATCTCCAATGAGGAAAAACATCTCCACATAAAAGACATCATGAGAGCTCTGGCATCCTACATTGATAGGACTAAGCCTTTCCACAGGTCCACGCAGCTTTTTGTTGCAGAGTGGGTAAAGGGGCTGTTAGTGTACTCCTAGAAGATACCCTGTATCACTGCCTTTACCAAAGCGTGCTATGAGCAGATGGAGAGCATGCCTCTGGCTTCACTAATGCCCATTCTACAAGAGTCCAAGTGTCATTGGCAGCCTTCCTGGCTCAGGTCCCTATACAGGACATCTGTAGAGCTGTGACTTGGTCTTCTGTTAATACTTTCACAGGCCTTTATGCCATCACTCAGCAGTGTTGTGACAATACAGGCTTTGGTGGAGCAGCATTGCAAGAGGCATATGTGTAAACTCCTAGTCACCTCTGGAGATACTGCTCATGAGTTAGTTAATGTGGAATGAATGGTTATGTCTATGTACAGGGCCCGGTTATGCCAGCTTAATAAGGTCTACTTTAAGACAGCTTAGCACGTCCACACTTAAAATGCCAGGAGACTGCCCATGTCCACACTGGCAGCTACTAGGTCACCCTAGGAGTGGTGCATTGTGGGTATCTGGCCCACAGTGCACCACAGCAGAGGTGCCCCTCTCTCCCGGCCACTCCTTCACTACAGGAAGTGAGTAACCACACCACCCTCCATACTGTGTGTGGCAACAGAGAGGTCAGGGAGCCTGACATAGCCCAGCGATGTGCCAGAGCAGCGCTCCACACCCTCCCTGTGTTGCCCTGACTCCTCTGGCTCTGGAACAGGTGCTGCAGGGCAACTGCCAGCACAGGGGCAGGGCGCAGCAGTTGTTAAGATTCAAACACTGGGAAACAGCACATAGACGAAAGTGAAGTCAAATTACCTGTTGTAAAGGGGAAAAAAAATCCATAGTCAGGATTTAATCCTGCTTTCCCACAATCTAATCTAAAAGAAATAGCAACTTTCTTTCTTTCTTTTTGTGCTGTTTCCCAGTCTTTGAATCTTAACAACTGCTTTGATTTGCTGTTAGAGTGTGACCTGATCCTGTCTTAGACCCCCCTGCATTAATTCCCTACCATTCTGTAAGTTCCCCCATCTTCAAATTGTCTGATGAAGTGGGATTTTCTCCCATAAACACTCATCTAATAAATAAATTTGTTAGTCTTAAACAGTGCCTCCAGACTCCTCCTTTCTTTTTTTTTTTTTTTCTTTTTTTGTTACAACAATGGGGGGTCCTCTGAGAAGGGCAGACACAGGGTTGGGCTGAGAAGGGCAAGGGAGGGAGATACACGGGTTTGGGCAGAGAAGGGGAGAAACAGGCAGTGTTGGACTGAGAAGAGCAAGGAGGGGAGACACATGGGTTTGGGCAGACAAAGGGAGAGACAGGGAGGGTTGGGCTGAGAAGGGCAAAGGGGATAGACAGGCAGGGTTGGGCAAAGAAGGGGAGAGACACACAGGGTCGGGCTGAGAACGGGGGAGATGCTGGGGTCAGGCTGAGATGCAGGAGTTGGGCTGAGAATGGAAGAGATGCCAGATCAGTCGGGGAACATGGGGAGTTTGGCTGTGTTGCACATAACTGGGAATGCTCCCAGCTGTGTTGTGCCTTCTAGCCAGCGGCCATCCCCATGTTTTCTGTGGTTAGGAAGCCAGTTAAGTCAACTTAAGGAAACTCCCTGTCCACATTGCCTTAAGTCGACTTAATAAAGTCAACTTAACCTGTAAAGTTGACTCTATAAACAGAAGTTATAAAGTCAACTTTAGTGATGGGTAAAGTCAACTTTATTCCCCTGCAGTGTAGACAGTGCTTTGTTTATGTCAGCTTAAGGGCCCTTAAGTCGACTTAAACACACAGTGTAGAGAGAGCCAATGTGAGGAACCACTTAAAGAAGAAAGAATGGTTACTGACCTTCATAACTGTTATTCTTTGAGATGTGTTGCTAACATCCATTCCACAACCCACCCTCCTTCCCCTTTGTCAGAGTTCTGGCAAGAAAAAATGGGGAAGGGAGGGAGGGGGTGGCATCTTGTATACCAGCACATATGCACATGACCCCAGAGGGTGCTAGAGCTGGCCCTACAGATACCACTGAGAGAAAAATCTCCAGCATCAGTGCATGTGGTGCACGCACACCAAATATGCAAAGGAGATGTGCAACACATCTGGAGGAACATCAGTTACAATGGTCAGTAATCATTCTTTCTTCTTAATTGTCTGGAAATATTTCAGCCTTTTTAGAACAGCATAGGAGTCAAATGAAATAATGTCATGAATGTCCCTTCATTAATAGGTAAACAAGCAATATTGATTTTGATACAGGAAAAATACCATTAAGTTTGTCTTATCTTCTTGATTAAAATTGTATGACCTGAAATAACATAATGCTAAAGTATCAACAAAACCTGAAAGATATCCACTAAGTCTGAAGGCGTACACACACACACACACACACACACACACTAGAGCTGTTGATTTTAATCTAAAAAAATAAACTATAAATCCCAATGCACCTACCCTATGTAGAAACACCACTTGATAGTCATTTTGTATGTATTGCTTAACAAACTGCTCCCTTAATTTGGGTTGTGCCTGCATCAGACTCAGACAGTGAGTCACCACTGTTGTCTTTGCTGTCACTTTTAGCTATTAAAGTTTCAGCTGACTTTTGTCCCCGTAGATGTATTGTTTGCTCTGGTATGTGAGTCTTCTTGCATGAAACAAACTGGCTCTGTGTCATCACTGGTGAATATTTTTACTGATAAGAAAGATTCCTTTGTTTAGATTATTAGTCCATAATTTGGAGGGGGGCAGAGGGGGATGCAGGAAGCATCTACCTCTTTTTCACAGAAACTGAAAAAGACCATGAAAGGTCATCGAGTCCAGTCCCCTGCAATCATGCATTTCTTCTTATGACCTGAAATTAGAACTTTATCCTGATAGTCATCCACGAACTTCAATTATAGTTTGTCTTTATAGCTGAAGCACTTTGATTAAGCCCATATTTTTTGTCACAATGATGAGATGGTGAACTGTTGAGCTCTGCAAAACATTTTTCCAGATCAGATGTGGATACAAATTTTGTATCCACTCAGGGCTCTAATCATTTGTCACATTTAGATTGTTTCTTTTACAGTCATTTTCCAGCCTCCTTTCCCTCACCCAGAAATACCACAACTCACCACACTAACAAGAACAACATTGGAGGATCCGGGTTCTCCTCCTTGTCAGGAGATCACAGCACATATGGCTGGTTCTTAAGTAGAGCCATCCTATATGATGTTTCCTGATATTTTCCTTGTCCTTAAAACATTCATTTTTGAGGTCTCTGTTAAAAGTCCCAAGATAGTATCTTGAATTTCCACTTCATTCTCTTATTTTCAAGTTCTAAATTTGACAGTCTGCAACAAAGCATATTGGTATAGTGTCCGACTATCCAATATGTTGTCTGTGTCTCAGGGGCATCACTGGCGCCAGGCACACGGGGCACGTGCCCTGAATCCTGGCACCAGTGCCACGGGGCCCGTGGGGCCCCACCTCTCCTGGTCTGCAGCCTGATGGGGCCGGAGTTCCGGGGCCCGGGGCCGGAGTTCCGGGGCCCGGCCCCGGCCGGGTATCCTGGGCCCAGCCGCCTGCAGCCACAGCTGCTGCTCTTGGCCCCGTCCCCAGCCAGGGATCCCGGGCCCAACCGCCCGCGGCGGCAGCTGCTACTTTCGGCCCCGTCCCCAGCCAGGGATCTGGGGCCCTGCTGCCTGCGGCCACTCCCAAATAGGGGTGTGGCCTGCGGCCAGGGGGCGTGACCTGGGCCAGTGCCTCGGGTCCTTCCCCGGGGCAGTGATGCTCCTGCTATCTCTAGAATAGTACAAGAATGGGACCTTCAGCCAGAATATCTCTTGTTGTGTTCAAGACTACCGATGGAGACCACATTGGTGAAGCCTGTGCCTCACTTGTCAGATAAAGGGAATTTTAAAATTGAAAACATCTTGCCAGTAGACTTTGGAACCAGAGAAGCCTGAAGGTTTATATTCAGTCCTGGAGTCCAGACTTTACAAGACTGACAAACTACTGTGTTAGGTTCTGGTCACTTATTTCCCATTGTGTTTTCCTTCACATGTGTTCTACGTGTTCTCAGCCTGATCTGCCTCTTCATAAACTGTTAACTCTAAATTCTTGTAAAAGAGCCAGTGCTTCAGTACCAAGCAAAGATCATACATATTTTTCAGAATCTGTAATTTAGTTATGCATGGAAAGAGATGACTAAAATGATTTAAAATTAGAACTTTGGTATTCAAAATAAGTAAATAAAAAGTCAACTCATTTCATGGGTCTAGACAGAGTATACTGGGCATCAGTCATTCCCAGCCTGGATTATCTTGAAGCCAAAGCTACTGTTAGGATAAGTGTGGGGTAGGAAGCTAAATAGAACCGGAGGGGACCAGGATGTGTATTCTGCTCCTGGAACCAAAATATAGGTATTCATATTATATGGGAAGATGATTTAAGGGGAAACCAAACTTCTGTTTTATTCTATTCTAGTCGTGTCACTAACAGAAAGATATTAGAAAAATTAAAGTGTGTTCAAAATGCAGCATTAAATGACTTATGTGGAAGTATTAAGAGTTAACTGTGTATGTCTTGGGTAAGTGATTATTGTGAGGAAATGTCAGGACAGAACAGTGTGCTAATATGTGAATGGTGTACACACTGATAAAGAATGAATTGACATAGTAAAAAATGGTATAGCTGGGAATAATGGGATGAAATTAAGAGAAGAAACATTGAGGCTGATTATCAAGAAGATCTTCCTGGCATCTAGATCTATTAGACTGTAGACTGGCCTCCCATGGGAAGTGATAGAAGTCCCATCACCAGTAAATGTACAGTAGGATACAATTCTGAAGTAAAGGGAGAGGGACTGAATGAGTCTTTTTCTGTTTCTAGATTACTGATTCTATGATTGTGGATTTTAGAAACACATTATCCAGACTAAATAATGCGCTTTTTAAATTTCTTGTTTGTCGTGTGCCATACCTTTGAGCACTCAAACAAAAGCAATGAAGTACAAAAAAATGAGCCTGCAGCTAACCAGGATGGCAAGGAGAGATACCACTGAAATAAAGGTCTAATTCTGACGTTGTTTCCTCTTGTGTGCCCTCTCCTTCTATTGCATCCGCTAGATGTCCATTTCTGTAAGTTTTCCCTTCAGAACAAACCTATCATTTTTCACCACAGGATATTTACAGCTTCAATCAGTGCCAAATTCAATTGGCTTCTGATCTCATTGCTGGAAGTTATAGATGCAGATATTATTTGCACTGCGGTTAATTATGGAGCAATCAAACTTTGGCTTTTCCACTGTAATTTCCTCTGCCAGCTAATTTAATTAATCACCCCCAGCTCAGCTCTTCCAGCTGCGACCGGCAGGGTCATTAATTAGGCATGTGGCGGTAGCTCATAGACCAGTTCCTGTTAAGGGGCTGCTGCCCACTTGATCTCTAAGGGAGTGATAGCTTTTTCTAAGCATCCAGGCAGGATTAGAGGTGGTTGACACATTATTGCATCCCCTCTAGAAGGAAAAGGTATTTCCAAAAGATGTGGCAAGAGCAAACAACTGATTGCTGTGACAACTGGCTTAATTTGCTGGCATGACTGAGAAAAGGTTTTACCTCATGCAATAATTTAGGACTTTTTAAAATCATGTAGCTATTAGATATGAGTGCACATGAGGTAGGGAGACTGTCTGCAACCCTGCCAAATGCTTAAAGGTTCCATCGTTGGCCTTCCCTCAAAAAATTATTATGGTGGTTGTTGTTAATAATAATAGCCTCACTGCTAAAAGCTGCTGTGCAATTATTTTTGGCAGATGATCATATTGCAACAAGTAGATCTTAAATTTCCTGTTTCAGAAAGGCGAAGAACATTTTCACTACAAAAGATATAAACTGTGGTTTTATCTGTTCATGCCTGTCCATTGTAGTAACCAAATAGGTCTGTGTCATGTTCATCTGGTCTGAAAATGATCAACAAAAACCTGGTTTTCTTTTTTACATAATATTCTACAAGCTAATTTGTTTGAATCACTTTGTGTTTATTCACATTAAGAAGCACATGCTGAATGTAAACAGAAAAGGCTAATTATAGGATATCTTGATCTGAAAGGTCATGAAGACCCAAGCCCAAAAGCCACTTTAAAAAACAAAATCACTGCCATCAGTTCAAACTTCCTGATCAATTGCTCAGGTCTATGACGACCCGCTCACCCGATCGGGAAGTTTGATCCCTGAGCACCATTCCAGCAACTGGGTAGCAGTGAGTTGCAAATAGTGTAGTGGCTAGCACCTCTGCTTAATATGCAGAAGGCCCTGGGTTCAAGCCCCAGGGGGTTGGACTTGATGATCTCACGAGGTCCCTTCCAACCCTATGATTTGATTGATTGAGTTAAAGGGAGGCCCCCCTCCCTTCGGCTCAGTGTAGTAGATATGCTGGGAGTATGGAAGCTCAACTCAGATATGCATTATTCTAAGTGACTTGCATATATCTGATGGCCTGCCTGTGGAGAGGGCAGGCAGTGTGGACCTGTGCTCATGCTCTAAAGCTCCCTGGTGGCCAGCACCTGAAAACGTACTATAAGACACTCTCAGTTCTATGTGATTTCTTTCCATCACCCTGGCATGACAGGAAATTCCCAGTACTCCCTAAATAGAGTGTAATATTGCGTCAGTCTAGGCTATTGGAGCAAGTTTGATAGAAGAAAACAAAAATAGGTAAAGTTATCTGCAATTCTCAGGTAACCGCTGACTTCAGCAAATCACTTTTAAAGAATTTTAGCCAAGCTTGATTCTGAAGCCCATCTCAGGGGAGGTCTACACTGTGGTGTGATTTGGGCTGTAGTTGAAGGAAGATGTGCAAAAGGTTTTTTAGGTAATTTGCATATCTCCCTTCAACTTCCTACCGCCTACTTATTATGGTATCTTCAGTGCACTGAGTCAATGCAAAATGCCTTCCCTTGGACTCAGTACTACCTCAGTTGCCAGGATGGTCTTCAGCAATCAACTTCCTGATCAACTGAGCGGGTCTTCACAGACCTGATCAGTCGATTAGGACGATCGATCTGACGATGGTGAATTTGCCACTGTCAGTGAAGACTAGCCCTCAGTGACTAACTGTTATTTCTAGTCAACATACTCATCCACCATACATAAGTCACTGTTGAGTTGTTTGGCATTTATCTCACCTCCTTCTAGAATACACAGACTGTACTCAAGATAATTGTGTTTGGGGAATAATTTGCTATAGAACTACTAGGAAGAACTTCAAAGTGCTTTTTTTTTTTTTTTTTCCCATTCACAACCTTCCCAAAAAAGCAAGCATATGCTCCAAAATAAAACTTAGGGAAAAAGAGAGAAGTTGCCTCTGTCAAACGAGTAAGTGTAATTGAGCCATTTTCAATAGAAGAGTAATTGTATGGATGTTCTATTTCTAGAAAGAAGAAGAAATTTCACATTAAAAACTCACTTCAACCCCATCAACACTTTTGCCTGGCATTCGCCTTACTTCATGGGCTCTCTCAGAAACCTGTCTACCCACTTGCATAAGAACTATGTACTAGAAATCTTCCCAGCCTCCCTGTCCACGAAGGCTTTTCTTTGTCTGGTCGCAGACAGCTCTTTTCTCAAAGATGCAGTTAATAGTCATATTTCAATTAAAGTCATAAAGAATGCATGCATCCTGTTTTCTTACTGAGCCTTGAACCCAAGGAGAATCAATTAACAAACATTCAAGACATCACTGAGATCTTGTGTGAAATATATTTGTAATCAACATACCCCCCAAACAGCCTAATTCCTCTCAGAAAGTTCTGGTCTTTCAGGTCTTTATAGCTACAAAGCCCGGATAAGTGACTTTGTTTACAGTCAGTTTCAGCAAACTTCAGACTATCAGTAAATTATTAACTTGAGAACAATCAGTTGTGAAATCTTTCTCCGTCTTGTTGGGTTTATAGCCTGAAAATTCTGCCACTAGAATGATGGACCATGAGAACTTAGATTCTCAGTGACTGTCAAACCCCTCAGTTGTCTCTGGTTCACAAGTTAACATGTCAGGAGGTTCAAAGGGCAAACCAGGAAACAATATTTTTCTTCAGCTGAGTAGATGGATGTTATCAGTTACATCTGTTCATGTAAAAGTGCAACAATAAACATGGATTGTCCCAGTCTCCAAACAACCTGTTAGGAAGAACAGCATCTGAAATACACTGAGTAGCAGCAGATCATGGTAGCCTTAGAAAATTCAGTGAACAAAGTAAGCTGCACATTTCTAGGGGGAAAAATCCCAAAACTAATGTAACAATTTTGCTATAATAAAACTAGTTTGTCAGTTTATATGTCTTTCCCCAATTTCTCCTCATACAGGACATGCAGAAAAATCAGAAGAAAATTTAGTCATTTGAAGAGTCCATCCATTAGTCCAAGAGATCTGATTCTGAGAACTGGTTTAAATTTAACTTGAGGCTTCCTTCTATTTTCCTAGAGTATCTATCTGGTTTCTGTAAGTATCCAAATTGATACTAAAACAGAGATGATAGAAAGTAGTCTGCTCTCACAGTAGAAAAAATGCTGATGTCCTCTGGAAGAACATCTACTGCAAGAGTTTATTCTAGAATGAGTTCCTGTAACTGGAATAACCAACATTATACACATTCTACAGCAGAGCCTGAAAATGAATTTGTTTTTAGCTCTGCAAAAATTACAAGTGTCAGCCTCACACTCAGTCTCATCAGCAAATTGCAATCATGCCATCCCATTTCACCCACACGTCTCACTCGTTTCTGTTGCACAATAAATATCCTAAATCATCGCAAAGCTATTGAATGCCTTCAGTGATGACTGACCATAGTCCTTCAGATACGTTCATCAAGGCTTCCAATGAGGGACTGCATAAAGAATACTTCTGCTTCTTATCAATCAAAACAATTTATTATAACTCTTTTCTTTGGCTTCCCAAAGTAATCAAAATGTGATATTCCACAGGCTGCAAAAATTGTCCCTCTCACATTCTGTACTAATTCCTGACATGAACAGTCTTAATTTGAACAGCAGAAGAGCATTAATGATTTAAATGACGAGTAATTTCAAAAGTGAATCTGCTAACCAGTCCAGATGTCAGAGTAAACAGGTATTCAAGAGTCCAGCTAGGTGACTCAATAATTGCTATACTGAAACATAAAAGGCAACAGGAGGTACACCTGAATAAAAGTTTTTCACAGCATCCAGTATCTCTTGTCATTGGCTGAAGAAGTGTGTCCCCCAACAGAAGACATATGTAAACTAGCAGTACTGTCTGTTATGTATACCTTCACAGAGCCCAAATTCAACTTCCAGTATTCAGTTGAAAATCCTTTGACGAAGGGTGCCACAAGAATGTTTCCACTTACCAGGGTTTTCCAAGTGGCTGTTTAGGGGTCAGATTTACTAGTGTTTTTCTGATCTTATTTCCCTTCCTCTTTGCTTTCATTTTAGCACTACACATCACGTCACGAAAGTGCTGAAGTGGACATATACTTTCAAAAGAAGCTTGTCCACTAATTGAAAGTCTTCTCTCCTCCCCCCCACCTCCACCCCCCCAAAAATCAGATTTAGAGCCAATATTTGTAGTTAGGAATTAGGAACATTTATTCAGAATTTCTCTTGAGCATAGTTACTAGTTCATGAGCTTTGAGAAAATATTTTCTATGGTCAATCCAGTGGACAGTCCCTCCTGACGAGCACCCCTGCGAGACAGGTCTATGCCTTTCTTTAGTACTGCAAAACTAAGTTTCATAAGGAATCTGAAACCTCTTCTTTTAGACTTACCCCAATCTCTAACTACTAAGTGTTACCAGAAGACTATTCTAAGGAGTGAATTCTCCCACATCCTATCTGGAGAGGTTTCTTGAACTTTTTCTGTGAAACATCTAGTACCAGCCTCTGTTGGGGAGTGAATATGAATCCTCAACAAGGATAAGTGTAAAATCCTGCACTTGGGATGAAAAAACCCCATGTACTGCTACAGGCTGGGGAGTGATCAGCTAAATAGCAGCACTGGAGAAAAGGACCTGGGAGTCATGGTGGATGGGAAGCTGGACATGAGTCAGCAGTGTGCTCTTGCTGCCAAAAAGGCCAATGGCATACTGTGCTGCATCAGAAGAAGTGTTACCAGCAGATCGAGGGATGTGATCATTCCCCTCTATTCTGCACTAGTGAGGCCACATCTGGAATACTGTGTCCAGTTTTGGGCTCCCCACTACAAAAAGGACATGGACAAATTAGAGAGAGTCCAACCAAAATGATCAAAGGGCTGGAGCACAAGCCCTATGAAGAAAGACTGAAGGAACTAGGCTTATTTAGCCTGCAGAAGAGAAGACTGAGGGGGGATTTGATAGCAACCTTCAACTACTTGAAGGGTTGCTCCAAGGAGGAGGGAGCTCGACTGTTCTCGGTAGTAACAGAGGGCAGAACGAGAAGCAATGGTTTCAAGTTACAGCTGGGGCGGTCCAGGCTGGATATTAGGAAAAACTTCCTTACTAGGCGAGTGGTGAAGCATTGGAATAAGTTGCCTAGGGAGGTGGTGGAATCTCCATCTCTGGGGGTGTTCAAGTCCCAGCTGGACAAAACACTGACTGGGATGATCTAATGGGAGTGGTCCTGCTTTTTTTGGCAGGGGGTTGGACTAGATGACCTCGTGGGGTCCCTTCCAACCCTATGATTCTATGATTCTATTCCACCAGATTAACCAAAAATCCATTATGGCAATTCCTATTTTTCTATTCTATGGTAAAGGGACTGAAGCTCTCATTTATCCATGACTAGTAGGAGAAAGATTGTCTTCTGGTGGGTAAAATCCGATTTTCTATTAAAGATGGGGAAAAGCTAAATTATCATATTTGGGATAGAAGAAATATTGGACCTAGAATATGAAGTGTGTGTGTACAACCCTAGGAATAGTTGTAAGTCTTCATGCTGCCCAATGTGATGTGGACCAGACTATGCTACAACACCCCATTTGACTCAGGATTTTTTTCTGAAATAATTCCTCCTTTCCTTCTTTAGTAATAAGTGTCCATAGATCATGTCCCTCTAATCGTCATATCAAACCATTATCTCCCTTCTGAGAATGATACTATATCCTAGTGATTCTCAACCTTTTGTGGGTCACGACACACTTGGCAGCATATTGCCACCCTACAGGACACACCAGCCCACTTCCTCCAGACCAAATCCAGCCATTTCCCCAGTTCTCTGTGACACACTTACTGTTCTGTAGTGACACAGTAATATGTCCCATCACAATGGTTAAGAACCGCTGCTATATCCCACCAATGCAGAGTTATGCAAAAGGAGCACTCTTCTTGCATGCATGTTATCTTTAAACGAACCAAAGAAGAAGAAATACCATAGCAAAAGAGTTCAAGCATTTTTTAAAGGCTAAATGGCAAGGGGAATAAAATTATAAAGACTAGAGACAGTAATTATTAGTCACTGAGACAGCAAATCAAGCTGTCTGGGCCAATATAAAGGAGAAATATACCCCAGAGGCTGCGTACAATGGTTAGATTAGGCCTTCTTGGGTGCGATCTGTCTGATCAGTGTAAGGTACTGATTGTAGTTGTCAGTTTTCTGCTGCTATACGCTCTCCTGTTGTAAGTGCACCTCATTCACTGCCTTCTCAAAAGGTTCCCTAAACCTCCCTTCAGTCCCCTTCTGCTTAAAAAACATAGTGGCTGACAGTCCAAATGTTTGAAATAATTGGATTCTGCATTCTAATTCATCTGTAAAGTATTCGTTGATTAAATTAGCCTAATAGATATTATTTCTTACATGACTGCATAATTTCATCCTGATTGGAGCTCTCTGGCACTAATGAGTCCCCCAATTTACTATTGACTTGAGAATCACAGAAGGCTAGAGATAACTATCCTCTTGTTTCAATTTTTTTTTTTCCCAGGCTAAAAGTTAAACTGATTTATACTAAAAGGGCATACTGCTAGAGCTGAACTGCGGTTTTGCAGTCTATTTGATTCTTCAAAACCAGTGGTAGAAGAAAAAATATTGTTTTATGTAATCTTGAGCCCTCGTATTTATTCCGTGGATTGTTCTTGAAGTAGAAAGATTAACTATCCATTTAAATTCCTTTGGGGCAAAACTGGAATATTTTTAAATAAAAAAAAGTTTTTCATCTCATCAAAACAATTTTATGTATTGCAAACAAACCCCATCAGAGCTGCAGATATAAATGATCCTTTAAAGATAGTATTTCAAATGAAATGGTTTTATCCTTTATTAGTAAGCTTATCTTTGAGGTACCATTTGAATATAACCAAGAGGAGATAAGGAGAACAAAAGCAACCATGCAACTAAAATTATCTGGAGCAGATGAATACAGTGGCAAACTAAAATAGATACCTGAGAATCCACTCTGTCAATCTTTCATAAGGAAAATGCGCCCTGTTGTTGTCTTAGTATCTTTTCTAGTCTCAGCATGAAATTAAACCACAACACAAACAAGTCCCAGTTCTGGAAGTAACTTTACATTGGGAAGGGGTTAACAGTAAAATTCACTTTCTCCCTGAACCAGGAGCTGGAAACAGCTGGTGGGTTTTGTATAGCGCTGGTGAACTGAGCAGTAGAAAAAAAAGTTTTGGCAAACACTTGGCCTATACAGAACAGAAGAGGTGGGTAAACTCAGGAAACTGTTTTCATGAGTAAACGGAGGAAACAAAGGCAGCCCAGCAGGAACAGAAGGGATACCCACTCCCTCTGAATAGCTCCCCTAAAAATGGAGCTGAAAGGAAGAAGGCCCATTTGCTTCTGGGAATCTAATAAATTGTTTCAGGAAGTGAAAGTCTGTCCACACTAATGGAGCTGTGATTGACAGTTGGATCTCATTACGGTGCCCATCAGGGGACAAAGTGCATTCCAAAGTTATTTAAGAGGTTAAGTAGAAATAAAATGCAGGTGACAGCCCAAGGCTTAGGCAGCTTGTGACACTGTTCATGTGTCTGTGTGGAAAGGCTCAGCAAAAGTTAAAATGGGTGAGGGCAGGGACAGCTTGTAAAATAAAATCGTATCAAGGCTGAAATTTAGTGCACCCAGCCACACACACAAGGGAAGCAAGAAGGAAAGTCCATTTTTTCCTTCAGATTTGAAATGTATTTCAGTGAATTTTTAGAGTTCAGAGTTCATCTTCATGAAAGGCACCAGACTGGCAGTCACTAAAGTTCTCTGTCTGCAGAATAGCTACAACATAGGTTATGAGAAATGTAAGGCTCTACACGCTGGCCACTAATGAGCTTCCATCTTGACTTGGACTTTCCAGCACCGAGAAAGGAGGTTAATTTGGCCTCTCTCGCCATTTGGTGTTTCAGAGCTAAGATTGCAAGTAAGGATCTCATGTGGACATCATGTTAAGATTTTTTAATGTCCTCTTTTTCCCTTAGGAGCAAGACTAAAACAACTAACTCATTTCATATAGGTTAAAGAGGAGACATGTTGTAATGACCTTAGCCCATTGTTCAGTGCGGCAAGCAGGAGCAAGATCCTCTAGCCTTGCAGAATGCCATATCTGCTGAGCTTTATTTAAACTTTAAAATGAGATTTTAATTAAGTTTAGAAATGATTAATACCATCAATAAAATTGTCCTAGTGTTATTTGCCTTGACAATAAATTTGTCGTTTCCTGCTTTCCACATACTTTCTATTTTTGATAGCCACCGATTTTAGTATTGCCAAAGCATAACTGCATTGGGAAAGCTAATAGTAGGAGGCAGCTGGCGCATTTGCTAGCAAGTGAGGTCAGGAGAGGTGTAATCTGGAATTTTTCGATAAGTACCTGAGTATGGTGTTTCTGCTAAAATCATCAGCAGTGAAAAAGTTAATATTAAGCTTTAAATTGTCATCTGTAGGTTTCAGAGTAAATACTCACTGAGATGAATGGGACAGTCTGCATCTTGCATAGCTATTGTTTCATAGAATCAGTGTAAACTCCCTATGTTTTCATGCCTTCATAAACATGAGACTGGAAACTGGTGAACCACCCTGGACCAGGGGAAGGTTCCACTGAGAAGTATGCAGTCTCTGTTAAGGGCACTCCATTTTGCTTATGTGATAGAAATTGTATAATTGTACTCTGGTTGCCCTCCTGAGTAGCACTGGGAAACATTTTTTCAGCAACTAGTTTCACCAAATTAAAAAAGGAGTAGAAAAATTGTGGAAGTCAATATTGTTTCAACATTTTCTAAGTGAACAAGTTTGATGCTTTATTTAAAAGGAAACACAGTGTCAAAATGTCACTTCTCAGCATTTCATTTTTAAAAAATCATTTTTGTTTCAACCAAAAAAAAAATCAGCAATTCACCCAAATCTGTACGTAAGGTTACTACCTTTTGTGGGTGGTTCTAATATCTCACAACTTGTTAATGTTACTGCAAGTTTGAGAAGGACAGTAGATAGAATTTGCATTTGTTCATTGTTCTCCTTGATAACAACTTGGTCAACTCCTGAGATTCCACGGATGTTTCTCTGGGTCCCCACAAGTGTACTTGTCAGGCTGCAATAAGAGTGAGATGCAACAACAGTGTTAAATTTTCATCTGTTAATGGTGCTGTTAGCATGTGCCAGAACTTCCTGCTACACTTTCTGAGGCAGCTGACTAGAGCAAATCATGTAACATTTAGTTCAATCAGATCAAATTTAATCAAATGGCAAGGAGTTTTGAATTGAAATATGCAAAGGCCCACATAGTGGTATAACTGCATGTTTACATGACACCTTGTCAGATTCTGATCTCAGAGATTGCTGAAGGGAAAGGCAGGTGGTGCAAGTAAAGTGTGCTCCAAATTATTCATCTAAGGTGCCTTGTACTACCCGTATGTTATCATTTTGATCCATGTCAGTGGAATGCACCTTTAAGATCAGAAACTCATGAGGCTAGCATGGCTTTGGACATTCGAATGCTGAATTATGCATATCCCATACTGCACTGTCAGAGTTCAAACCAAACCCTTGTGTAGCCTTAGTCAGCAGAGGAGGACTGAAGAATACGTAAACTTCATGAAATCCAAAATGTGCCATTTCTTGTACAGATATAAGCACCAAGAAGTGTCAAAAACAGTGGCCAGAGTAGAAAATGTATTGTGTATGCTGAAGCCAACTTGATTTTCTTTCTTTCTATATTTATTTTTTCCCCTTGATAACTGTGATGTCAAACTAAGCCATTGTTAAGTACCTGACACTTTTAAGTGTCATAGTGAGGAGAAAGTGCATTAGGTGATGGATCTAATATGAGTGACAGTATTGAAAGAATAATACCTGGTGCATGATTAAATAGAAGGATGTAATTTAACCAGGAGATTCACGGATGGCTTGCGAATGACGGTGAAACTCCCAAGTATGAAGTCTGTAATAAATCTGGTTCTGTGCAGAATTAATGTTGTATTCAGAATTATTATTTACCATTTGAAGTACAGACCTGACTGTACACAAGAAGAATAACTGTTCAAAGGATATAAGTAGAAAGGGCATTTAGAGGGGAAAAATAAAGCAGTGTGCTGTTTCACTAATACATTTCTGGATAATATCAATGAGTATTATGCTTCGGAAATCTAAATGCAGGATTGATTTGTGATGAGATCAGCTCTAAAGAGTGCATTTATGGAATGATAATCCGATTGGTGGTGCTGCCTCTTGAATGGCTGGAGGGGTCTAATTGGCATATAACGCACTATTAATTTATTAGCGTTTCTGCTTTCTTATTGGTAGGCCCTCTACTGCTAACCATCAGGAAATTACCAATTTTCGGGAGTTAGTCACTCAGTTCGCACTACATCTGGGTTTAAAAAAAAAGGTCTACATTGCTGCTATTATAAATCATGGGGTTATAGCTTGTATATCAGTAGTCCTTTGAAAATTAGTCACTTTGCTTTAGGCTTCTTTAACAGAGTGGAAGGTTGAGTGTTTACTGTTAAACTTTCTTTCCCTTCTTATCCCCCCCCCCCTCCGCTGCCATATTCAAGTTTTCCACAAAGACCATTAGAAGCTAAACTAATCAGTTTGGCAGCCCTTGGGCTGCAGCTGCCATGAACCAATGTATATACTTTGTACAAATTACAATTTTGTGGCAGTTCATGTTCAGGGTTTTGATGTACTTATTGATACATTCAGCCTTAGGGCACATCAGGCAAAAGAAGACATACCCACCCTCTTATTTCAAGAGCATAATAGAAATATTCAGGAGCAGACATAATTATTTCAATTACTCTCTCTGGTTTCGAGACAACACTCAAGTCACAAATTAGAAAATAATATTCACATGTTTCTTCTAATTGGTAACAGATTAGAGACATTTTATCTTTTTTTAAATAATTTCCAAATGTGCCCTGAAGAGACTATGCAGGAAAGCAGCAACAACAACAATTTAAAAAAAAAAAAAAAAGTCTTTTAAGCAAATATTGCTTTAGCAACTGGAACAGAAATAATCCATTTTGGTGCACATTTGAAATTCCTTATAGATACTTCCACGGAGTCTCTGTATTCTTGGCTTTACAGTTGGTGCGTCACTTGTGCATATTTTCATTGCTCACAAGCCATCAGATGGGGGGAGAGCCTTCATATTTCATAGATTCCTGTTCTAAGCCTACTGCTACTTAACCTATAAGAGCAGAAAAGTTTCACATGTGACTAATGAGTTTGGGTGCCAAGCTTCAGTCACCGGAGACCTGACTTTCAGAAGATGTTCAGGACCTAACTTCTGGTCCCTCTTAGGTCCCTTAAGGCCCCTCTTAAGTGTCTCCAGTTAGACACCCAAAAAACCATTAGTCATATCTGAAAATTTTGGCCAAGATACTATACTATCTTTGTAAAACTGGGCAGATTTTTCATCTCTGTTGGACTAGAAGAGCAGCAGAGAGCCTTTAAAACTCAGTTGGACTGTCATGATTTCTTATGGGACATCTACAACAGTGATTTTCAAACCATGGGTCAGGAGCCAGCACTAGGTTGCAGACTCTCAGGTACTGGGGTAACAGGGCTCCCTGTCACCACCACCAAAAGATTTGAATGAATTGCTGAAAGATGTAATTGTTGGGTAGTGGACATAAATGAATTTTTTAAACTGGGTCCCAAGAAAAGAAGCTGGAAAACTGCTGATCTACGAGAGCATTCTTAAAGACTTGTGCAGCTTTTTTTTAGTGTTATTATTTCCATTAAAGTAAATGGGAACCTCACAACTGAAATCCCAGGTAACTCAACATCTTCCCCACCCCCGTGTCTACAAGTGAGTCAGCATTTGTTAATGTATTGTGACTGTTCTTTGCTGGAACTCAGCTGAATTCCATGTTTATGGCACTTTTGGAAACAATGCATGAGGTAGGAGTATTGCACTGGCAGAACTAGACAGGAATTTACACAAAGCCTTCTATTTTCTTCTTTGCCTTTAAATAACTAATGTTTAATGTGGTGATGAGTCTGATTGCTTTGCTTTTCATGTTTGACTTCTGTTTCTAGAGGAAGTAGTTAAGATGCTGTATGTTTTCAGAAAATATCATATGATACACTTTCCCAGTACCAATTTTAAATGTTATCTCTGGCCTGACTTTTATAAGTGCTGAGTACCTGTTCCTTAAGCATCCAATGTAGGTTGTAAGTTATTGAGGGATGGGAGAATATGATCTATTGATAAAAAGAAGGAACTCCTTCAACTGACCTACCTTGCCAGCAAGGGTTAACTTATAATTTGGCAAGCCTTGGAATCCTCCTAATCGGGCAGGCCCCCTTCAAGCACCCCCGCTACTGCTCACAATATTCATTCCCCTGTCCCCAAAATCCATCCCCTGCCGCCAATATCCGTTCCCAGTACTCCACACACACACACACACACACACACACACACACACACACACACACACACACACACACA
>ML682045.1:5965262-6024520 GCA_007922195.1 Podocnemis expansa
ACACACACACACACACACACACACACACACACACACACACACACACAAAATGTGAGCCAGGCTGCCCTCATACTCACAGGCAGCACATTGGGCTGGGAAACTCTGCAGCCTGCACATGCACAGGGGAGCCCGCCCCCCTCCTCTGCCTGCCAGAAATCACAGCAGAATGCTGTTCCAGGGCTTGCTATTTTTAGGGGCCCAATGTTCAGACCCCTAAAAACGGAAAATGGAACCGGAACGCTGCATTCTGGGTCCCACTGTTTTTCAATGGTGGGCCCCAGAATGCAGCGTTCTGGCACCATTTTCTATTTTTAGGGGGCCCTGAATGCTGAGCCCCTAAAAATAGTGGGCCCTGGAACAGCGTTCCAACTTACTTTAACCCCTGCTTGCCACTAGATAGAGCATTATCCCAAATGGCAGTCAGTGAAATGACGTTTTAAACATTGTTAAACCAGACTTCTTCAATCAGTTTTGACTCTAGAACCCTTTTTTAAAATTTTGGTGTAGGTAAGAGGGGTCCAGAGTGGCTGTAGTAGAGATGAAAGGTGATGTGCTACATAGGACAAAGGGATATTTGGGGGATAGAAGAGACTACAGTGTCTGAGAGAGATGAGAGAAGCTCCAAATGGCAAATGATGGGAGACAGAAGTAGTGAGGATGACAGAATCTCAAACGGAGTTGCTGGAGAAGTGAGGGAAAGCCAGGAGAGCTGTTGCATCAAAGCAAGGAGAGTTTTCTGCATTAATACTCACCATTTATCATTTGGATATTTTTGTGATGTATTGTTTTGTTTTCTAGCCGCTGAAACTTCAGCTGCAGTCGTGCATTTCTTTTCCTACATCTATTGACAATATCAGAACATTTATTTGTTTGTTTTGAACATAAGATTTTCTTCGTAATCTGGTCTCAAGTTCTGAGTTTTATTGCTGAAATGTTTTGTTTCATTTTAATTCCATGTGCATGAGCCAGCATATATTTTTTTCTTCCCACAAAGTGTTTTATTTTCTCTAGAAGTATAACAAATGTTTCTACAGTGATAGCTTCACTTGTAAAATAATTTTTAAAAAATTGTTATCATAGTTAATCGTATGCAGTATAGTTGTAGCTATGTCAGACACAGAAAATCAGAGAGGGACAAGGTGGGCTGGACAAATAATACCTTTCACTGAACCAGCTTATGTCCCTGAGAGCAACAAGCTTTTGAGCCATACAGAGCACTTCTTCAGGTCTGCGAAAAGTACTCCCTTGTATCATAGTGTAATGTAAAGTGGAACAGATTGTTTAGCATGAGTATTTAGTCCAGATTGTAAGGGACTGTTCAGAGTAGAATGTCCCAGTATATAATATGGTACACCTCATCCAGGACACTAAATTCCCCAATAATAACTATGTGGGTGAAACCAAACAATCAGTATGTTCTTGAATGAACTCAAACAGGAAAATGGAAAAAAACCAAGAACACCCTGCCCCCTGTTGGTGAGCACTTTTCACAAAGCTATCACTCTGTATCTGACCTCTCAGTCATCCTCAGAGGGAACCTACGCACCCTTTCAAAAGATGATCCTGAAGCATACATTCATAACTCTGCTAGACATTAGAAATGATGGACTGATCAGAGACGGTGGATTTATGAAAAACAAGCAAGGAGTCCTCCGGAACTTGTAACAAATTTATTTTTCCCATGAGCTTTCATGAGTGAAGTCCCACTTCATCAGATGCTACGAAATGCAAAAAATTTGCAGTGTGCGAGGGAAAGTAAATTCAGTGGTTACATAACAGTGTGGATTTATGGTTTATTACACCAGTCTGTAACCCTTTAACCCACTCTTTTTGTTCTGTGACTGCAGAGGCCATTTCACCTTGAATGGTCCCTTGCAGTAAGTACTAGCTACTGAGCTGTGCAATTTTTCCCCCTTGCATTTTGCTGTGACACTGGGTGCACCTTTCCCAGATCTGAAGAGCAACCTGTGGCTTGAAATCTTGGGTCTCTCAGCCACAGAAGTTGGTCCAATAAAAGGTATTACCTTGCCTCTCTAACAGTTAAGTGTTTTTGTTTGTTTGTAGCCCAAATGGTTATATGATAGGCAGCTTTGGAAATTAATACTTCCAAGAGCTTTGGATTTTCCAGTGACTCTAAACTTTATGTAAATATCCAAAACATCCTCCTCTCTTTTTGTGTCTTCAAACAAAAACTGTATACAGATTCTGTAGGTCAGATCTTCCCATTTCTTTCCATTCCAAATCAACTAATCAACTTCTGTGCAATCTATTTGGTTATATACAGCTGCCTGTTTGAGACATTTTTTAATGTGTGAATCATCAAAGTTTATTAGCATGTTGGTGGGCCTGGATTTTCCCCTTTCATTATTTGTAAAGCATTGGTGCAATCATAGCTATTCTCCTTATCCACTTTATAGTATTATGGGCAGAAGAAAAGCTCCATTTCTCTTCTTTTATCTGTTTATGATGCAATATGTTCCAAAGCAGATCACATCAGCGACTGTTATGGTATCCCTAATGCAGTGTGATGGTTGCATCACAGAAAGAACTGCTGTAAAGTACGTTGCTGATGTACATCCCTGTTATATGCCACATTACACTGGCTCTATGTGAGCCTCACTTGACTACCTCAGTCTGCTTCTCAGCTGGCACAGATTTATTGAGATTTATGCATTGAAATATTTGTCACATTTTTTCTACTGTTTAAATACCACACAAAAGCTCACATAGATAGGAATATGAAAGAAGAAACCTGATAGATTTGTGGTATAATTTAGATTAAAATAATCACTCTTTTTCATAAGTAATAATGATGGAAAAACTACCTCCTTTGTGCAAGATGTTGTCATGTCCATTTTTAATTGCAATAGCTATTCAAAACAAGTCTCCAATTTTTGGCTTACCCTTTGTGTGACAAGTTCAGTATAAGAATAGAAGTTGATGTGCTGGGTTTTTTTGTTTTTTGGTTCTCTTAAAGAGGAAAAAACACATTTTTTACACCCCCTTTAGTGGTACTTAAAAAATGCTGCTTCTTTTCAGAAATGTGATCTTTGTATGAGAGTTCCCTTAGCAACTGGCAAATTAATGGAATGCACCAATGCTAAGAGATATACATGAAATTGTAAACTGAAATTTCCAATCAGTCTGCATATAAGAAATGGCATAATGGAAATGTGTTATTAAAATACTTAATAGATAGCTAGATAAGCAAGATCATGTGTGATTAAATGCAATGGGCATGTCTTTGCAATATTCTCTTTATTTATGTATTATGGGAGTCACCCAACATGGCTCTCCAGCTACACAAACAAATTATGTCAAGATTTAAGATAACTTTGTGACTTTCTTTCTCTTAAGTAATTTTTGGTATGCTTAAAAAATGCCAGATTGGCAAGCCTGGAAATTGGAGTGCATATTCTTTATGTACGGAAGCATAGTTAGAGTGTAAATTTCCCCATGATGCTCAGACAGCATGTCTTAGACGAGATAATGTACTCTCTGTCCATTGAATACATCCATCGCCTCCTAGTGATGACACTGCCAGCAAGAAAAATAAATGTAGTTGGGGGTTGAGCTGAGGAATTTTTTGTGGGTGGGACATCTGTCTGCTAGGGACTGTTCAGATGACACCAATTCTTTTCAGTTTCTATAAGCCTTCAAACATCTATGAGAAGGTAACAATTTCTGTCATTTCTGTTGTGGGCTGGAGTGAAATGAGTGAATGATTCCATGGGCTACTAGAAAGTCTCACAAGTCAAGCATCCCCTCACCGCTCAATTTTGTCTTATTATAGTTTTTTCCAAACTGTGCATTGAAAAAAAATCTTCCGGTTTGCTGTGTTAGATTTCCTTTCTTTACAGCAGTTGCTAGCTCTGTCCAAAAACTGGTAGTTGTTTTGGCTTCAGTGAGAAGATACAAGCTCCAGAATTGTATCATTCTTTTCTTCCTTCACACAGTTTATGAAGTGCATGTACAGGAAATATGGTTAAATTTGAAACAGCAAAAGACATAACAACATACAGTGCTTGTAGGGTTTATAGACATCACACTTACAACCTTCTTATTTGTCTTTGATAACATCAGAAAGCTTTCCTCGGTATCTGCAGTATTCTGCATAATATGTTGTGTGACTTATTTAATCACATACAGAGTAATACTCAGATATGTTTTCTCAAACATGCCTTAAAAATTACTAGATTTAGTGGTGTGTGCTGCAATGAAAATAGTCAGTTTACTGCTGGTTTATCCGATGGAGCAGAGTCCACAATTACAGTATATTTACAATTCACTTCATGTCAGTAAACCTTGATATCCTGGCCAGGAAGGTAATTAATGTTACACAGTAATAACTCCAGCAGGTATCTAGCACCTGAGGGGAAGCTCAGGTTATTTCATGGTATCACTGTAAAACAGCCCTTAAAAACACATGAAATGGCAACTATTTGAAAGCTCTGGATAGTGATGGAGTGTCAGAAACAGGGAGGAGATGGGGTGGCTGGAGTCTTCATAAAATCAAAAGGCTGATTATTAAATGATAAGTAGCTTTCAATAAGTGGTTAACCTGATAGACTGATTCAAGTCAAAATGCTTGTATAAGAAATAGCTGCTATTAGGAGGACCTGAAATTTTTAACACAAGTTAGTAGTGATAGGACTTCAGTACTAAAAACAGTAATGTACTTACCGAGAGAGAAACTTTTTGATTTGTGGGTTACTGAAGCACTCATGAATGGATTCGTGTTTTGTTAAGTGTTGGGTGAAGCTTCCAAAACATCTGAAAATGTGTGTGTTGCGTGCTTTTCATAGGAACACCCCTTTGTGGGTTTTTTTAAAAGGAGTGGGGGAGAGTCATTTCAATCTGAAAATGAGCCTATTATTGATGAGAAATAGAACCTATGTTCAAATTCATTAGGAAATGAGACTAAATGGGAATTTGGAGTCATTTTTTAACACTGCATTATGAATTTTCACTTCTTTCTGGAAAACACAGTTGCAGGTTGGATGGAAATAGCGATCCTCATCTAGATAGCTGCTCTGCCCAATAGAGAATAATATTGCATTGATTGGCCCTGAGCCGAGCTTGCTGGGCCTTTGCTGTCAGCCTTGCTTGTCTGCATTATTGCTGCAGTACATTTGGATGTCGTCCCGTCCACGGCTTTTCTACATGGCCCTATTTCATCTGCCTGGTGTGTCTGACTGTAACTTGTAAGAAGTAATAAGCTTAATAGGTTGACTTTATTTAATTAATTACCTTTTTCTGTCCTTAAAGTTCATAAAACACCCTGCAGCTTGGCAAAACATTCATGATATTGATCAGGAGCCACAGGGATATTTATTTTCTCTCTGCCCCAGTGCACATAAATCCTTGTCCTTTGCCTCGCTTTCTCAGCATGTGGGATTTACAGTGGCCAGTTTCTTAAAGGCTTTTGGTAATTAAGGAATAAATATCCATCAGTCTTTGTTTGCTATCCACGGCCACCTTGTTAGCCAGGGGCCGACATCCCTAGCAGGCCTGTGCTCCTTCCCCCTTAGCAACGCAGCCTAGGAGAGAAGGCATGCATGTGAGGAAGCAGTCAACTGCTAAGCACTTACTTTGCAATAGAGTGGGGTCTTCTCCTGCAGAGAGAGGAAGCCCCCTCTGTTTTCTCAGCATATTGTTCCCAGCTCCTCTTCCATGCCTCTCCTCCCAGTTCCTGCTTTGCTTGAGGCAGGAAGACACTTTGGAAATTCCTTGCTGCTAGCCCTTTCTTCTTCCCCCTCCCTTTCCAGTCACAATTTTTAACATATTGTAAATCCCTCCTACCTTCTCACTCTCCCCACCAAATGTCTTTGTTCCATTGCTGTTCCCTACCCAAAAACTGGCTTGCAAATTCCAACAAAGCCAGGTGATAATTTATCGAATACATAAAGGTATCATCTTGAATAGCTTTCTTTAAAGAGTATTTGCTGCAGAATCTAATGCCAAGATAGCTCATGATGAGCTTGCAGCTTTGCTTATATGATACATGTTCCATGCATACAGAATCACTATGTTAATGACCCATCCAGGGATGCAACAGGAGACACATGTAAAGCCAGTTTTAAGGTTGTTGCAGGCATGAGAGATTTACCTCACTTTCCTAGAACCCATGCTTTAACCTCGTCAACTGCTGATGGACTTCTAAGCCAGTCAGGTTACAAAAAGTTAACCATCAGCAAACTGTTTGCCTGAAATATACAGCCATAAATGACAAAATGAATGTGACAGACACACTGCCGGGGTTTGAGTTATCTGATGGTGAGAACTGAGGGGATTTCTCAAGTAAAGTATTAACAGTGATAATGGAGGTTTTTTGTTTGAAGTATTTTGTTAGGGCACTTTGATATAGATTGGGGTCAAAAATAGATTTTAAAATGGTGACTCTGCAGGCTTGCTTTTTATTTTGGCTGGGTTGTGATGATAACTTCCCGGTGCAGTAAACCAACTCCCACTTTTTGGAGTATTTCTTAATACAGCCTTCCAACATTCACCCACCCTTTATTGGGGTGAGTCTTTTTTTTTTTTTTTTTTTTGCTTATCAAGTTAGTAAAACTGAGCTAGTAGATTTTATGTTGAGGCTCGTGAATTCTCATGACGAGTTCTCAGGGTTCTTCTCTCCTGTACAGTATTAACTAAATAATGAAATGCAAATTTCTATACCAGCACTATTTTTGTTGGTGCCTGTATTTCCTTACCTTGCTTTCTGGTTTCTCTGCCTTTTACCTTCAAGGAGGAAAGTTGAGGGTGGAGATAGGCGTGAATGGTATGGAGGGAGAGTGGGAATGATGCCAGCAGCGTTAAGCTTTTACCTGACTATTTGTAAGGTATGTAAACATGCATTCCTGATTGGAGAAAAGAGAGCTAAATTATGCACTAGAAGTGGATCTGAGTTACATAGATTCTTAAATGAATATTTTGTGCTCCCACATGCAAGCACACAACACAATCAAGTTCACAAAGCAAAATAATTGTCTTAAAACAAATTTGCTGTTTTTGCCCTCTCATCCTCCCTACTCTGCCCTCTTCCCTTACAATCCCCAGTATTTATGTTTCTAGATAATAGTGATTTGATGTGGCTGGCAGAGTAATTTAAATAATTGGACATTATCTTGAGAAGCAAGCAGCTAATTAAATCAGAATAAACTGAAGGTTGAGTTCCATTCCATTTCTAATAAACTTTGACCCATATTCAGTATCAGAAACGTGGAGTAGTTTTCATTATTCACACTAAAGAAGCTTACTTCAATGATGATGGAGACACATACTGAAGTAACAAAATTGATGGTGCTTTTTGGTCAAAACTTCATGCATTGTCACTTCCTCGACATGGAGAAGGCAACGTAATGATCATTCAGTTGTCTCAGACCTTTATATAGACAATGAGGCTTTAAGTTAATATCAGCAAACTAGGTTCAAATTGATTGGTATTCAGCTTAATAAATGCAAAAAATACAAGCTCAATCTTAGCTAATTGACTGTACTTCTGCTTACTCTTATTAGTGTTGTTTGTCCATTAGTTTATAGCTGATTGATAACCCAGCCTCTGGATGTGTGTCAAAATAAAATAAAATAAAAAATACAGTGCCAAGTGGACTGTTACTTTGAACAAACAAGGTCGCTTAGAAATACTGTGCCCCTCTCTGGCGGTGCACACTGGAAGAGGCAACACATGCATTCTGGATCAGACAAGCTAGAGAAGATCCAGACACATCATACTGTAACATCTCCCAAGAGCTGGCCTTGGGTGTTAATGAATTTTGGAAGTCACAGTAAACAAGCAAGAAAATCTTGTTTAAGAGTAAAGTCCCTAGAAAAGGTGAGGTTACCCAGAAAAGGGATGATAACAGGGTGACGAGTGAAAAGAAGAAAAATATTTATGAGCAGATGTTTTAGTTGCACATTCTCTTTTAATTTTAGGGATTGATTCAGTGTCTTTCCCGTGATTAGTTTCTTTCTTTCATTTCCTCTCTCACTTATGCAGCTGATTTATTTAAAGGTATGTCAGCACAGACTGAAATGAAGCCTATGTCTCCTCTTTCTGCTTATTGCTGACCATTCAAATCATTCATTTTTTAGCTCATTAGCTAACGGGGGATGTGAACAGTGGTCCTCCAGGGGATTGGAATGAGGTTAAGTGATCTACTGCTGACAACTCTGCTCTTGGACTGGCCTTCCTTTGGGAAAATAAAAACTCAAACCAAGCTGATCTGTGGATCCCAGAAATGAATTTGTGACATCAGAGAAATGGTTCTAGTACTTATGTTTTAGTGTTAATTTCTAGGGTGAGCAGGTACAGTGGAGCCAAAATAGTCTTCCAGAAAAAGCATGAGAGCTTTGCATTTTAAAATTAAATCACTTAACACCAAAAGTGAGAGAGTCTGCATTAGGTGAAATACAGCAGGAGAGGATGTCTGTGAAGGTTATTTTTTAAGACTTTCTGGATTTTCACTCAACAGATTAGTAATTCTATGGTTTGAGTATACCAGCCCATGAGAGTTTGGGGGAAGACCCTGCTATCCCAAACTATGTATGATCAGCCAATCAAGGGTAAGTTCCAGAGGGGTAGCTGTGCTGGTCTAATCCAGCAAAACAAACAAGGAGTTCTGTGACACTTTTAAAGAGTAATAAATTTATTTATCGCATGAGCTTTTGTGGGTGAAATCCCATTTCTTCAGACACATCCTCTGTAGCGTGGGGCTTGGCTCACTTGGTGATGGGGTCTCTACCTTTAAGTCTTTAAATCATGATTTGAAGACTTTAATAATTCAGTCATAGGTTAGAACAGGGGCACCACTGGAGTTGGGCACGCTGGGGCACGTGCCCCGGATCTCCAGCCCAATCAGGCCGGGAATCCGGGGCCCAATCCCCAGCTGGCCACGGCCGCGGCAGCCCCATCCCCGGCCAGGTATCCGGGGCCTAGCTGGCCACCCGGCAGACCCCGCCCCTGGTCAGGGATAGGGCCAGGAGGAGGCTGTGCTGCCACAGGCGGCTAGGCTGCGGCGGGGCCAGGCCAGAAGCAGCCGCTGGAGGCCGGGCCCGGACCCACGCCCGTGGCCCCCAATCCCTGGCCGAGGATGGGGCCGCCAGAGGACAGGGCGTCCGGAGCCCGGCTGGCTGGCTGCCCACAGCAGCGGCGGCGGCGGGCCCATCCCCTGCTAGGGATCTGGGGCCTAGCGGCTGTGGCGGCCCCGTCCCTGGCTGGGGATCAGGGGCCGCGGGCGCGGGCCCAGCCTCCAGCAGCTGCTTCTGGCCAGCCCGCGCTGCGGCCTAGCTGCCCGCGGCAGCATGGCCCCCCCCAGCCCTGTCCCTGGCCAGGGTCGGGTCCTTCCGGCTGGGGGCGGGGCTGGGTGCCCTGGGTCCCTCCCCCCCAGCACCACCTCTGGGTTAGAAGTTTGTCGCAGGAATGAATAGACGAGGTTTTGTGGCCTACATTGGGCAGGAGATCAAACTAAATTATCATGTTAGTCCCTTCTGACCACAGAGTCTGGGTCTATGAGCATGAAATCAAAGAGAGTTTCCTATGGAAATACCCAGATAGAATCTCCTACTTGTGTGCCCCTGTTTGAAGACTGGTTGTGTTTGTAACCCCGTTTGTAATCAGATATCAAAAATGAGCTGCCGCAGAATTTAAAGCCTTTTTATTTGTGCTTGCATTGATTATTCTTCCAATAGCTTCCTGCTCAAAGTAGGATTTGGGAAATCCTTAACCAGGCCGATCATTAACACGATGTGGTATTAAGATGAAAGGTTCAGTGTTATTGATCAGGAATGTATTGAATAGCTGTTGCCTGAGTAGAGGGGTCTGCAGCCTGACGCTCTGGAGCTGCATTTGGTTCTTCGGCTGTCCCGTTGTGGCTCTGGGGCCCCATTGTGCCTGGTCCATGCCAGACTCCAGGCTCCCTGCCACCACTGGGAGACCATGCAGGTGGCCCACTCCTGGCTCCACGTTCCTCCTCTGCCTCCCAGGGACCCTGCAACCAGCACTCTGGCCCAGCTCCCCCTGCCCCCCACCAGTATGCTACACCCATTGCGGCTCTCAAAACACTTCATTATTGAAGGAATTTTTTTAATTGGCTCTTCTTATCTTTTGGGTTGCCAACCCCGCTAGATATATAGAAGGCTGACTCTGTGGATGGATACTATCCAATATATTCTCCACTGTCTGGAATTGTTCTTATATAGTCTTGAAACTACAACCAGTTATTGACATTGCAGTATCTTTTATCTGAGGGACTCACAGTGTTTTGTAGACATTAAGGACAAGATTCTGCCACTCTTGCACAATTGCACCATGAATAGCCTTACTAATTTCAGTGGGACTGCTCACAGAGACAGATTCTACCTGATGTGAGCCAGGGGCACAGAATCCAGCCCTCATGAATGAAGGCTTTCAATGTGCATAGGGGATAGGTGAATATTATGCCCGTTTTAAACATGAGGAGATTGAAATGCAGTAAAATTAAGTGACCTGCTCAAAGTCACACCGTGGCAGAGCCTAATGAAGGAAGCAGAATCCTACTTTTGCAAATAGATCATTCATTTTCTCTAGCCATTTCCCAGCTCTGCAATTAATTTATTGTTGTACAGCATTCTGGCCACAGCATACAGTGAGAGAGTGCACGCTTTGGGCCACCAGGTTATGTGGCAGTAGAAGGCTTTAAGGGAGGGACCAGGTGGATCCTGCATCTCTAAGACAATAGGACAAGGAGGATGAAAAGCCTGTTAATGGATTGGCCATAATAACCTGGCAGGTTTGTGGTCTGTTCTCCTTACCCTTTTTGAGACAGTGTGATAATGGGGGTATGGTTTGGAGCTTAGTGGCTCACTCTTGGTTTCCCTACCCTGTCCAGAAATAACAGGATCTCTTTGTCCAATGATTCTCCTTTGCATCTCTGTCAAGCAGCCTTTTTCTTCTTTGCATATAATGCACATTTTAAAGAAGAGGGAATGTTTCTCTATCAATACTGGCTATTTTAGTATTAATAATATTATGATAGTATTGGAGTGTATATAAATACTGTGGAGCTAAAATAGCTCTCCTTATAAACTGTTAAATGGTGTAAACAAAATAAAATCTCATGAATTTCTAAAACTTCGGCAACCTGAAGATCTGAAAACTTCTAGCTGATCCTGCCATTTTTAGTTGCTGCTTCTGGACACACCATCAGTTTGCTTGGCTCCAGCTGAAGTTATGCTCCCCTATAACAAAACAAAACAAAACAAAAATCCTCATTCTCCTTGCTGGATTGTGAGTTTGTTGAAAGTTTGTTTAAATCAGCTTGTTGCTCTAAATGGAGAGTTCTTCTCTTCAAGCCATGGTTTCCACGACAACTGATGCCATGGCTCAGGCAGGACCTTGAACACCTGTAGCAGAAACAACTGCTGTCTCTGCCAGTGCTCACTGCCCTTTCAGTCCTCAAATTTATGATTTGAAAAGTTTGATGTGGAGCAGATGGGTAGAAGCAGTTTTGAATGATTCTCCCTTCACTTTTTGTTGTAACACTCAAGGAAATACCAACTGAGACTGCTACCACAATAACACTGCTGAATGCACTTAATCTACGAGTCCTGCCCACTTTGAAAGGGTGAACTACAAATTTATACTTACTCCATCCATTGTACGCCCTTTCATTTTTTATGAATATTAAAACATTCTAAATGGTCTTACCAAATACTGTACCTGCTTAGTACATTGACTTGGAGATGTACGAGAAGGGATAAATAGTAGTTTTACAGCCATCTGTGGTTATTTTTTAGGAGTACATAGAATACCATAACATTGTCGTATGCCCCAGCCCCATAAAATTCATGGTATTTTAGGTAGCTGCAGCTATTCTGTCCCATCCTTTTCACAGCACTGTTAGTTGATGGATTTGATTTTATTTGTACATAGCAGCACAAGATAAGAATTGAAATGTTGTAACTTCCCCCATCCATGTTTGCTTGTGTCACAACTTTAAAATTATTCAGGAGTCTTTTCTCACATTGGATGTTGTTAAATAGATTGTACTTTCCAGCATCACCATCATAGGCTATTTTTTGTTACCCAGAATGCCTTCAGTGTTGTTCAGGATGTACTGACCATTTGAAGATTTGTCCAAGCCATAAATGTTTTTGCATCAGTTGAAAAAAAAACTGTACTTTTTGTTAAGGGGGAAAATAACTGTATATTGCGTAGTTACAGGTTGACATGTCATGTGTGCAGAAAAGTGCATGCTTTGGAAAGCTTTGCATGAAAGCATCTTGCAGGGTCAATGTAAGGTCACTCTACTTGTACCAGGAAGTGATGCAAAACTAATCCAGATTTACTGTTGGAACTATCTGTTTACATAAGTATTTAAAAACAGATTAGTGCTAACCTGACACTAGATTACTGGGAGTAGAGTAAATACTGCTGAAAGGTGTAAACAGAGCTTTTCTTTCTGTACTTGAGAGGAAAAAACTGTCACCACTAATGAGTTTTCTTGCTCTGTGCTGTATGTGATTTTCACAGGATAGACAGATTACTATGTAGATACCTGAACTGTTGATCCATGGGAATTTGCCTGTGACCAGGTCCTCAAAGCACATTAGTGCATTTTGAAATGTTTTTAATGGAAATTGGAGATCTATTTATAAATTGTGACATTATCCCACAATATAACTGTGTCTTGGAAGCTTTTGAAGCTTACTTGACACAATGAGAGGAAATAATGCTTCGAAATATTAAGTTTTTCCATAGCCTTGCTCAGTGGTTGATGGCTACAGAATGAAAAAACATCCTTGCAAGCAAGGCAGTATCTTTCATTGATTTCCTTTTTCTTTCCTTAGATGCAGGTAGAAATCAGTTATTTGGTAGCAGTGAGCTTGTGGAAGTTTAGTGGCTGTCACTGGTTCTCATTTAGATTCTGCTGTTCAAGTTTCAGGTATCTCCTGAGCAGGGGTTGCAGACTTTGCTAACTGAGGCCAAATAATGCCAGTTCTGAGTTACATGACCATATGTCGCTTATGATCTATTCTGAGAGCACCATACTTGTTCCACTTGTGGCCCAAGGCATGCTTGAACCTGTGCTATTGGAAGTGAGCCTAGTGTGTAATGTAACTATCTGGCCAGGTACAGCCAGTTGAGAAGCTTATAGATGTCATAAATGTTGTCACGAGTATAAGGTGTAAAGAAAATATTTCAGAGAGAAGCTTTACAAGAAGAAAATGTTCTCTTGCTAACTAACCCCTCTGTCTGGCAGTAATTTTGGGATTGCTTATGTCCGAAGGTGAATGTATGTCATCAAAGACAATGGAATCACTTTTGAAAAGTATGTTTCTTTTTACTTCTTTAGGGAAGAAAAAGAGCGCTGGATACGTGCTAAATATGAACAGAAGCTCTTCCTTGCCCCGCTGCAGTGCCTGGAACTTTCTTTAGGCCAGCATCTGCTACGAGCAACAGCTGACGAGGACTTGCGGACTGTCATCTTGCTCCTGGCCCATGGAACACGGGAAGAAGTGAATGAGACCTGTGGAGATGGGGATGGGCGGACGGCCCTTCACTTGGCATGTCGGAAGGGAAATGTAGTGTTAGCACAGCTTTTAATTTGGGTGAGTACCTGCATCGTATTGGTGGGTATGCAATGCTGAGTTACATTTCATTCATCCCTATTCTCTAGCTAATATTATTTCAATATGGCCTTTTAAAATATTGCTGTGAGCATATTCTAGTGGGGTTCTCAACATATCTCCCTCTTTTCCTAAATGTTCCTGTTCCTTGTTCTCAAATGATGGCAATTCAACCTTCCTGAGAAATACTTGCAAAATGCATTTCTTAGTATCTGGTTAAATGTTGTAGAAACTGGAGCGAGGTCTGGGAGATAGGGAGAGGGATAGGTGCATGCACTGTGGAAAAGCTGCTTGATATGCAATGGTGACAGATTATTTACATGACAGGCAGCAGGTGAGGATCTTCCAGTAAAAGCTATATGCGCATGAAGCACGTTTGTCATGTCGAGATTTACAAACCCTTAAAATAAAGAACATCTGTCTTTAAGTATTTCTCTCCCCTTCTCCCCCCACTTAAAATCTAGCCGTGCTGTTTTCTTTCTTCCTTTTTTAATGCTTGTGTTAGCAGCAGAGTCTCAAATGGCACCTGTTCTTTTCCACAGTATGGTGTGGATGTTATGGCCCGCGATGCCCATGGGAACACGGCTTTAGCCTATGCCAGGCAAGCCACAAGCCAGGAATGCATTGATGTTCTCCTGCAGTATGGCTGCCCTGATGAGCGCTTTGTCCTTATGGCTACTCCCAATTTGTCCAGGAAGAACAATAACAGGAACAACAGCAGCGGAAGAATGCCCACCATCATCTGAGAAATTTACTCATTTATTTGCTGACCTGAATAACATCTGCAGCCTCATGTTGCTCCATTTCCTTCACAGCTCTGACCTGTGAGTCTTATACCTCCCCATCTCCCTTTTCCCTTCAATGTCTGTCCTCTCCAGAAAAATGACATCTGAACAGTGTGAAGGGACACGAAGGAGAAAAGGGACTGCAGAAACCAGTTATTTTAATAAAAGAGCTTGAAAAAGGAAGACTGAAAGAGGGAGGGGATGTGGGAGAGAGTGGTCAGGTCTCTAGTTCTAGCACATGACATGGGACCATGTAGTGGCTGTCTTTAGACAGAGGCTCTACAAGTGTTGAAAGAGGGGGTAGAGGGAGAAGAAAGGAGGAGAAGAAATGGTAACTTCCTTTAACTGACAGTTAAGCACGTCAGTGCATTTCACCTCTACCAAACGGAACACTTGGATTTCATTCGCTTCTCTGAAGAGCTTGACGGCATAAATCAGAAGCAAGCACAGAGTTTGTCAGGTTTGAAGCTCCTATGATGGTATGTGTCAAATCAGTTGTAGCTAATCTGTCCAGGGAGAATACTGGCTTCATTACACTTGTATAGTTGAGTTCTTCCAGCATTACCGCTGTTTAATAGAACATGATTAGTCATCACGGAGAAAAAAGCATATTAGCTGAGGAGGTAGTTACATGGCACGCTTCGGTGATTGCTTGGATGTGATTGCAATATTCTTAGAAGCATCATATTATCTCAGACATGTTCTTTCAAGCCCTTGGAGCCCTCCTTTCTAAATTCACTGTCATAATTTAGTATCTGTTTAATTTTTCAGTCCAAAGAGAGGAAATCAGTTGCTGAGTGTTATTTGACTGCAGTCTCCTTGGTGTAAAAACAAAATGGAAAAAATAAATAAGAGTAACTATGAAACACAAAAGGAATAATGAATACTGCTAAGGAAAAACATTTCATGTACCTTTAGTACAATAAATAAATGCGTAAAAGGCTACTATTTTTTTTTTCAGCCACAGGAAGTACGTTATGTCATTTTGCCAAGTAAGTGTATTGAATTTTTGGTCACTCCTGTGATGCATTGCCTAAATTATACAGATTTTGTATTGTGTCTTTAGATTATATGTATGTAAAATCTATTTGAATAAACAAGTTCATAAATATGCATTGATTTTTGTACAGACAAATGACACCTCTGTTAATTTATAAACTGTAATGGTTGTGAACTGAATACTGTGCCAGTAGTTAGGGTCTGAAGTTTACAGATCATTGTACATGGAAAATATTCCCAGGAGTGAACTGTATTTCCATTTGTTTGATGCAGCCCTTTGAAGAACATACTGTAGTGAGATGATGGTGTATTTGGCTTACCAAGAAAAGGGTGTACCAAGGTCTGTTAGAAAGGAAAGGAAGATTGTGAATATTTTTTTACATTCAAAACTCTGATGCTTTCACAGACTGAAACACAGCCTGGGGATGGGCAGGAGATCGGATTTGTCTAGTAGCTAAATTAATGTTGTTCTCTGAGGTGGGCATGGCCTGGTTCTTTTGAACGTAGCTGCTTTGTGAAGAAACAAGGATTTGTTTGGAAGGGGTTTGGACAATTCATCCATCTCCCAATGCTTAATTCAATGTTTTGCTAGCTCCAGAGTGGTGCTGCTTTCTGAAGGCTTTTAAAAACTGAAATTCTGGCATAGAAACATTAGATGGCAAAGAGGGAAGAGATTTTTTAAGTGGCATATGGTAATAGGAAGGTGGAAGAAGTGCATATTTCAGAGGACGTTGAAATGCAATCTGAATCACATGACAGAGAAACAACTGTATGAAGTGGGTCAGGAGCACTCGGCATGTTAATTTGCAAATCTAGCTTCTCTGCGTGTATTTCACACATTTCTGCACTTCTTGGGGCTCTATCTATTCAGGTAAGAATGGGAGGAGAAAATAATAAAATCTACGAGGACCAAATTAGAGGAAAAAGATGTTTTTAATGTCCCATTGGTGTCCAAACAATCCAAAAGGGGCAGATTTGGCCCAAAAGCCGTAGTCCACAAATGATTGGGGGAAGCCCCAAGGCCTCAACCAGGCGAATGTTGACGGGCTTTCCTGTTCCTTTAGAGTCCTGTTTTTATGTTTTGTTGCAATAGGGGCATTTATAGGTGAAAAGAAGCAGCTTTTAGTGTTTGTTTTACCAGCCTATGCCAGCAACATCATGCGTGCATATGTGCATTCAAAATGATAAAGCTAGAGCTGGGGTTTTTTTGTTTGTTCATTAATGCAGTTTGCATAACAGTGCCTTCTGCACTCTCAAACGCTGCCCCTGCTGCTCCAAGCTTGAATGACTTCACTACAACAGAACGCAGAACTGCATGCTCAGCATTCTGTTGCCGGGTGTTGGTGATCATACCCTCTGTGGCAGAGGACATGGTGACCTGATGATCTCAAGTCTGTCAGCAGGCAGGTGAAGCAGGAAGGGAGGGTCTGATCCCCAGAACTGCTAAGCAGCTCCTCTCGATTTAAAGTCCTTTGTTTTAAAACAGTTTGCCATTTTGAAGCCTAGAACACACATTTTCTTTCAAAGCCGGTGTTCTCCCACATGTAAAATGCTTTTTCTGTTCACCTTTCATTGTTCTCTTTAAACCAGTCTTCCTAGCATGAAGCACACAAGGGCATTGAGAAATGAGCAGAACTGGGCTAAATCATAAGTTTTGACACTGTAGAAGTTCAGCGTGCCCTTCTGTGATAAAGCAGGACATTCAGAAACTGTAGCAAAGGAGTCTTTTAGAAAAGAAAACTTTTCTCTGTCATAGGAAGGATGGTTCCTCCCAAGGAGCAGCATATTAACGCACTTCTTCAGATAAAATGGTAACAGCTGTGTTCAGGCTAACCCATCTTTTTCTTAGATACCTGAAAAAGGATGACAATCCAAATGTGGACCAGTGCTTTTGTAGAATATGAGATATCCTTCTTTCTAGCTACATATTTCAAAAGGTCACAGCCCCGTCTACTTGGTGGCATTCTCTCTAAAAACCTGGGAAGGCTGCCCGTGAATTGCGTTTGGAGTCACTATAGTGCACACTAGATGTTAAATGATTGGCATTACTCTGATAGATGTGATTTTAGGCCCTGACAATCCTATGGTTTTTGTGTCACCTAATATTCATACCTAAGGAATCCAGCTTTGCCACCCATTGAGATGTGAGTAGTAGCAAAGATGCTAATGTTTGTAAGTTAATGAGGCATAATCTACCACATGTGAACAGATTCAGGTACAGTTGTCTCCAGGAAGTTTGCATCAGCATGTACGTGTTTGAGGAAGGTTGGACAGAAATGGTTGGAAAGTGGTAAGGCGCGACAGGTCTCGTGCTGAGACACAATTTGGCAACCTCAAGCCAGTGTAAATTCCATCATCTGTTTGTTGCTAGCTGTGTCTTCTACAGTCTAATCTAGGGGTTTTCAAACTTTTTTTTCTCCAGGACCCACTTAGGGGAAAAAAATTTATGCCCACGACCGAATAATTGCATTTTTCATCAATGGATTCCAGCCTTTCAGCAGCAGGAGCAGGAGGCTCCATGACCCAATACCTGAGGGTCTGTGACCCAGTACTGGGTCCCAACCCATAGTTTGAAAGCCACTGGTCTAATCAGTAAGCGCTGTATTTAAAGAAACAAGCAGTGTTCCAACCTGTTGCATAAGTTTAAAAGTAAAACTAATGTTTTCCTTTGTAAGCTAGTCTCCATTTTTCCTCCGTAACACACTAAGGTACAAGAGTAGATGTTTAACAAATATTAGCAACCTTTAGTCATCTCCCAGATATCCAGCAATGCTATTCTGGCTTTTCTTGGCATTAGATGCTGGGATTTGTTGACATGAAGCACTTAGAGGGACTGTGGCAGCATCCTGCAAAGGGCAGTCCTGAGGCCATCAAGACAATGAAAGACACAGTAAGACTTCCAGTCTCAATAGTAATTATTTACCACATCTGTTCTCCTTTAGTTTCTCAGTCTTGCTTTTAGTCCCTCTTGTTGCTGTTCTAGACCCAGAATGTTTAAGCCCTTTAAGCCTGATGGGATCAACTTAAAAACAAATTAAAGGCCAGTCAATATAAAATCCCAGTAGAACAGGGGTCGGCAACCCCCAGCACATGTGCCAAACGTGGCGAGTGGGCTGAGCCTGAGTGCCACATAGTGCCACTCAGGCTCCCCACTGGCCCCGCCCCCAGCACACCCTAAAGCCACAAGAGCCGTATGCTGCACCTCCAGGCCCCTGCTGGGCAGGGCTGCAGGAGGGGAACAGGGTGGGTCGGCCCACCCAGGAACTGGATGCTGCCCGCTGGCAGGAGTGGGAGCTGGCCCCCGTCCCTGGCTGGGAACCCAAGGCCTGGCCCCACTCCCTTTTGGCCCCACCCCTGGCAGCTGCTGAGGGTGCAGTGGGCAGGGCTGGCATGGGTGGGGCAAAAAAGGTTGCCACCCCCTGCAGTAGAAACATGCTTGGGGCATTAAATCTTTTTCTGTTTTCTGAGAAAGTAGAGTCCCATAGTATCTACCATTCAATCCTTTTCCTGCTCTCATCACCTTCTTTCCTGTCCTGTCTTTTCTGCATTTTCCCCACCAGTAGTAAAACACTAACGTTAAATCTCTTTGCTTTTCCATTCTATCTGTTTTAACTGAATTGCTGTTGAACCATCAAGATGAGCAAAGCTACGTCTTGGCTTTGGAATTCCCAGAGTTTGGAAGGCCATGTTTCATCTTGTTATACAAAGAGAGGCCAATTCTAAACTTCTGGAAAGTTCATGATTTTCCAGATCAAGGGGATTGGTCAGGACTCCTCTCTGTTTTATAGATTTCACTTTTTTGTTTACTGTGTGGTAGCAGAAAAATGCCATCTGGAAAGTTCTGGTGCACTGTGATTCAGATGCCATTTAGAAAGTTGCTTGTTAGACACAGCGTATAAATGCAGTATAAACATTAATACTGTTTATTTTGTCGTCTCTTTCCCCCCATCACATTAAATTTATATTGTGTAGGAAGCAGAGAGCTTCCACTTCACTTGATACAAGATTTGCCCATTGGAAGGGGAAGTTGGATGAAACAGGAAAGAAACTGGAGAGATTGGGGATCCAAAACATTTAATACACTCCCCCAAAAAATTGTATCTAGCACTGTAATGTAGCATTATTCCTGGGCCTTGTATGGAAAGTCCAGCATGTTCCTGTTTTCATCTTTTATATTTGCAAGGTGATCAAAAAAATGAAGTAACGTATGGATCTAATAAAGTAACAATAGTTACGGCAAGCACCAATTTCACAAAAGATGTCTAAATAAGTGGATTCCTTAACTACTGTCTCAGGGTGCCATGTTTGCATCCCCAGAGAGAACAAGCGTTCGTTCTGATTACTGCTACTCTACTTTGAGAATGCAGGTGTAGGGGGACCAAATTTGGGGCATCTTAGCCCTTGGCAGGAAATTGCTGATAATTCCCCTGTTCATGTTTTATAATAAAGCAGCTTTATTTTCCCATAGTGGGCTATTACTGTCCTTCATGTATGGAACCTCTGATCTTTGCTTCATTAGTCTTGGGTCCCAGATTTATTTTAATTTTTCATTCTATTTTTGTAGATTTTGTCACCTAGAAAGGTCATCTTTGACATTTCATCTGTTTACTCCATTGCTGAATTACTCCAGTTTCAATTCTTTTTGATGAAAGAAGTAAAATAACACTAATAAGTCTGAAGTTTGAAGTTGTGTTTTTAAGATGTGGATTTACCTCTTACATCTTGTGCTACAAGGGGGAGACTGGTTAAGTAGTCTGAATTTGAAGGGATCACCTTCAAAGGATAAGATGCAGATTACAGTGCAAATTATAAAAAGCCATAGGTATGTAGATTTATTGTATGATCATGTTCTGTTTGGTTATCATGGGCCAGTTTATTAAGAAATCTTTGGTGCTCCCCTCTCAGGGACATTAATCTTTATTTGACTAAGTCTAAGTCACATATTTTAAGCAGAGGAGATGAGTTTTTAGCAGCAATTACTAATTTGGATACCTACACTAAGAATTTTTGAGGACTGGGTGCTCCGTACTTCCAGAAAACAAGGTCCCTTCACAACGTCACAAACTGGACACCCAAAACCTCTAGTCACTGTTTTGGAAATAATGACTTTTGCTGTTTTATTTAAGATAGTGGCAATATATGGGGGAACTCACTCCCTATAGCTTATGGAACTCCTCTGAGTATTTTAGGGACTTCTATACAAGGGCAGAATAAAATAAAGATCTTTTAAATGTTTAACATGTAAAATTTATGGCAAAGCTGCATGACAATAGTGAGATTCACTGACTCTCAAAACTTCAGTCTTCTCTCCTGGCCCCCAACCTTTCAGATTGTCTTCAGTTCAAAGTTATAACAGTGGATGTTTTGCCAGTTCTGCAGAGCTGGTTATTTTCAGTTTAGTGTGTACGTTAGTCTAAAATGTGAGGAGGAAAATACCTTGGATTGGGTGTTTAAAGGTTTTATTCGGGTGAGTTTGGAATGACTGTATTACTAACCCAGCAGTGATTATGCTCTTAAGCAACTTATACATGCCACAAATTTTACAGAAAAACTGGTCAGTGTTTTCAAGTTTCTACAAATAATAATGGTACATTTTTCTTGTATCCTTCCATCTTTAAAGCCAGGTTTTTGTACTCTGACTGTATAGGTAGAGGATGAAAGAAATGAATGCCTCTCAGAAACCTCTTTAAAATTATCTGAATTTTTTTAAACTTTGTAATATTGCAATTTTGAGGTCTGAAGTCTCATGAATTTTCACTACTCTAAACAAATACTCTATCTCATTAGAAAACTGCATCAGACCCTGCTTCTCTGCAGCAGAATAAGATAATTAACCTAGTCCCAACAGACCACAAGATATGAGAACTCAAACCTGCCCCTGGTGGAAGACTTAATATTGCCCAACTTTTGCAGAGAAGGCCTGTGTCATTCTCAAAGCTAATTCCAAGTTAAAGTGGAGGGGCCATGTGGCGGGTTAATTGTTTTGGGGTTTTTTACAAATGTAATGGTGGCTGTCTAGCAAACAGCTCAGGGATTTGGGATCTTAGAATGAGCCCCGGCAGAGCTAGATTTTTACTGGACAGAGTGCAAAGGAAGTTGGAAAAGTCACAAGCTAAAGGCAATGGATGGCTACTACTAAATGTGTGGTATAAAAATATTTTGCACTCTGTGTATGCATATATTAATATATGCAATATATAATACATGCTCTATAGTTATATTTATGTAGTCTGTGTGTACATATAGTTACATATATGCAAATCTGTAGTGAGTGCCAGGTTTTCAATTAGGTGTACATAACTATATGCATAGTCAGATGCCTCATATATGTGCAGGAATATACTGTAGCAGGTGCTTGCAAGGCATGCACAGGTAGATGCACAGAACTGTCAACTCAATCAACAATATACACTGTGTATGTAGCTGGAACTAGACAGAGAGAGACATGGACAGTCGTACTTTTGAGTGCCCATTGCATGTATGGGACTGTTCTTTCAGATGATTTGTGAGCAAGGCAACTGGTTCTGAGCATCGATTCAGCTCTTCCAGAAAATTCCTTCAAACTGAAGGCACATACTGCATTTTTATCAACAAAATCAAACTCAACACTTGTTGTAGGAGATGCCAACTCCACCATGATTAAAAATGGCATAGCCAGCTCTCAGGGTTAACCATAGTGTTGTTTATATTCTATTAAAATTGAGTAGAGTTCTGGGTGGGAAAGAGTTGCAGAAATTGAGAGGGATGGAGTGCTCACCAGTTGGAAGCCCTTTTTGATATCTGTAATTATGGTGAAAGTGCTGAGAACTTCAGCTAACTGGCTGAATTTAACTCTGAGAATGAAAGAGTGCCCCACTGCAGTAGATCTGGTGTTTGAAATAAATGGCATTTGATGTCTTTCTGCCACTTATAACATGTGTATATTGAATAGCTCAGGAATACGCTCTGAGGAGACCGTTTAAATGACCACTGTCCAAGTTGATGGTTCTCTCAGATCTCTTTCTGCCCTTTCCGTCACGTTTGTTAGGTAAACTCTGGCTGTGAATTTGTTTCTGAAGGAACTGTAACTATTGACTAGAGAGTGTGTTAAGGCACTGCTTACCAGTGGACAGTCCAAAAAACTTCTATTTACATGTAGTTCCCATGATTCACGGCCTTGCTTTCTGTGACCACTGCAATTTACAATCATGGCAGGGAAAAGATGTTAAAAAGAAATCAAGCCTGAGGTAAGGAAACCAGTTCCTGTGGGGGTGTAATATTTTATACCCCTTTTGGTACCTGAAAATCCTCACACACAGACTAATTCTTTGTGAAAATAACTTTTGACAACCTCTCCTGAGCTTTTCTCCTGACGTATCCCAGGCTTGAACTGGATTCAAGAGGCACATGGCAGCTCTGTGCTGCATCCACTGGGATTATGTTGCCAGTCCTCAGATAAAGTCTGACTAAAGTATCCTCAAAGCACAGCCCTCTCCTCTGTGGAAGTACAAGGATTCATGAGCAACAGAATGAGGGGTACAAATTGGTCCAATCGACTTTATTTTTTTTAAGCTAAAGAAAACTTTGAAATAGTTTTTAATTGTTAGTCCATTTGTACAGACTGATGCACAAAGTGAGGGAATACGTGGAGTGAGTGTCTTTTTAAACACTTGTTAAGGAATTGTGCTGTGTAGAAGAGATTAGCTAGCTCTTGGTCGTTTTTCACAGCTCTCTGTGGGCTCAATCCTCTAACCCTTACCATGGTAATTCTCCCATTGGCAGTGGAATTTAAGCATCGCCTTAAGTACTTTGCGGAAGTAAGGGTTGCAGGATCAGGCTGTAAATCACAAAAAGACTAAATTCTGGGCTCATCGACAACACAGGGAGCTTTGCCACTGAGGGCAGGATCTGGCACTCAATTCAACCAGCATGGCTATACGAACCATTTATTTTGGATGAACCATTGGCTACCAGTTGGCTGTGATTAATTTTTTGGTTTTTACACCCTGCTGGAATGCAAACCCTGGCTTTTAAAATTTTTGTTGTTGTTCTGTCCCATTCGGCCTTCAGACCCTTTAGGCTTCCTGCATTGTCACATTGGCATGTTTCATAAAGCGGAGCTGGGGGGAGGGAGGTGAACAGTGACACCCAAGAAATGTTTCTTGGGTAGGGGCAGAAAATGCCTAGCACATGGCCGACTTTATAGTGCGATTTTTCTGTTTCTGTAAATAGTAATGTATAAATGATGACAAAAGTGTGGACATTATTAAAAGGAAACAAGGCTCTTCTGTTGTTGTTTTTATATTACCTCATTCAGCAAGTTTGTTTTACAATGATGCTTTTATTTATATTGTTTGTACTGTAATTAAAACAATTGACAGACATTTCACTTTGCTTGTTGTTTCGTATGATCTTGTTTTGATTAATATGCCAGTTTGTATTGTTTTCCCTCTACCCTTGCTCCACCTTGAGATTTTTTGTCAGCTGTACAGTATTCTGAGTTTTAAAAAAAAAAACAAACAAAAAAAATTGTAAAGTAATGCTGAGAGGGACTGCTATACTGTATAGGTCTCTTTCTAATAAAGGCAAGAAAACATATGTCACGGCTTCCGTTCCTTGCATTAGTCTTCACCACAGAGGATGTTGGGGAAATAACTACTCAAAGCAGCTGTCAGGGATGGTCTAAATATGCTTAATCCTCTCTCAGCGCAGAGGACTGGAGTCGTTTGGCCCCTCGAGGTCCCTTCTAGCCCTATGTTTCTGGGATTTTACACTTTTCTGTTAATTATATGAGATGCTTATTACCCTTTTCTGTGAACAAAGATGAGGTGCTATCAGAGACCTGAGATGTTGGAAGAGCTGGAGATGAAGCAAACTGATAAATTAAAAGCAAGTCAGTCACCAGACTGGAATGGTGAATATACAGGCATTTGGGAGTTTACGAATGAAATAACTGAACTGATCCACATTCTTTCATTGAAAACAGCTGCTCTCCCAGTGGAATGGAGAAGAGCAAATATACCTACACTTTTGAAAAGTCTCTGAAGGTGATCCAGGGAATTAGACTAGCAGGAGTTGCATCTGTACCTGGTAAATTGGTTAAAAGGGAAGGGTCAGCTAAAGCAGTGGTTTTCAAAAATTTTTTCCTCAGGACCCAGTTGAAAAAAAAAAATCATTGATGCGCATGACCCAACAGTTACGTCTTTCATCCAATGCATTACAGTCTTTCAGTGGTGGCAGCAGGGGGCTGCGACCCAGTGCCTGAAGGTCTGCGACCCAGTACTCAGTCCCAACCCATAATTTAAAAATCACTGAGCTAATCTAGCAGATGATTTACCATGCATTATCTTAGAAGTCCTTTGACAAGGTTCCTTACAAAAGGCTACTGAAAAAACTAGGCCTGGGTGAGAGGCCAAGTATCATCATGACTCCAAAGCTAGCTAAGAGGAGGAACAAGGGATAAGTTTTCATCATAAGAAAACTAACAGCCCAGAATCACAAGGTTCTTTGCTGGTCCAGTGTGTTGCTTGTTTTATGAATGGTCTGGAAAGCACGTGAGGAGTCAGGCAGGAAAACGTGCAGATGACGCATAATTATTTGGTTGGTCAAGTCAGTGGATGACTGAGGACCTTCAGGAGGATCTAATCAAGGTAAGTAGGATAGGCAACATGACAGCAAATTACATTCAATATTGATAAATGCAAAGTAGTGCACACTGAAGAGAAAAACTGGAAGTACTCCTACACCTTACTGTGCTGTAAATTAACTGCCACTTCAGGAAAGGGACCTAGGTGTCACCGTGGACAGCTCAAAGAAGACCTGTTCAGTGTGCAACTGTGGTGGAAGAAATCCAATAAAATGTTAGGATGCATAAAGAAAGGGGTGGAGAACAGTATGAGAAATATTACAATGCTGTTATATAAATTAATGGCTTCTCCATATCTGGGATAGTGTGTTTATTTACACTTATCCAGTCTTAAAAGGGATATTGCAAAAAGTGAGGACACCCAGAGATGAGCAATGAGAATGATTAGGAGCATGGAAAAGATCTGTGAAGGGATATGGAAAAGATTACAATTTTTTGCTTTAGAAAGGAGACTAGAAAAAGGGGACACAATAAAATTATTCAAATTATTGACTGGTATAAAGAAGGTGACATGTTCCAGCAGAGGAGCTGTGTTAGTCTATTTCAGCAAAACAAATGTATCTGAGCAAGTGGGTTATGCCCATGAAAGCTTATGCCTTAAATAAATGTGTTAGTCTTAAAACAGTGCCACGGGACTTTGGGTTTTTTTAAATAAAGGAAGTGGTACATAGTAGCCAAGTCTCCAGTGAGTTGTAATACCTTTGTCCGATTTGGGTTGTTGAGGTTAGTGTGTGGGTATTGATGGTCAGTGACACACAGGTGCAGACTAGGCGATCTAACTTTAAAATGTGTGATTCTAAGAAAGATTTCTTGTCTCCCTGTGTCATAATAGAAGAATAAGTGGACAAGGTATGAAGTGAAAGCCATTTAAGTCAAAACTGATACAGTAATACATTTTCACACAACACTTTGTTAAGCTGTGGAACTCATTGGCACATGAAGCCAAAAGCTTATTACCAAGATTCAGAGAGAGATTGGACATCTATATGGATATCTAAAGTACCCAGAAATATGATAATAAATACGTCTTTAGAAGTGTAGAAGGAATATAAAATGTTACTCTTCAAGGCTTAAAACGGTCCCTAACCTTTTCTGGTGCTAGGTAAGTCTACCAATGAAAGGTGGAGAACAACCTCTTCCCAACCTATCAGCTATCTTGCCCCATCCTTTGAATCACCCGGAAGTGACCACAGTTGGAAAGAGGATACTGCACTACAATGAACGCTGTGGAGATTCCAGTGTTACCAGAACTTGCCTTTGGCTGTGTGCTGTAACTGAGTAAAGCATCATGATGACAAGGCAAGTACTCCATCGACTCCCTTAAAGATGCCATGAGATTCCTGACATGGTGAAGCTGCAGCCCATCTGCCAAAGGCCATGGTTGTAAACTAAACCCACCTCATGTGTTACAGATCATGGGAGGCGACTATTGGAAAAGAGATGGTCACCAAGATTCCTCCACGTCATTCCTTTGGGAGGGTAGAGTTTGCCTCTAGAGGCAAGTGTTGCAGATCCTTGCTCCAAATCTGGAGAATCCTTATGGGTATGTCTACACAACAGTGTAGCCACCCCACCTCACTCCCCAGGGTCCTAGAGACCAGAAGTCTCCTGAGAAAAGAAATAAGAGCCACCTGGCTCATACTGTTGGAATCGAGTCTGCTGGCATGGACCAACCACTGTTTTTAGTTTTCTGTGTAGACATACCCTGTGAAGCCAGGGTCAGTCCTCCACAGGCGCTTTACCCCTAGACTAATTCTGGTTCCTAGTGTTCTCCCGTGTTCCACTGGACTTATGCTACCAGACACTTCCGTACTATGAGTGTCACCAGGATCCACCTTAACAATTCTCTGCAAGAAACCCCATATTCCCAGGCATAGCCCACAGGACGATGTGGTGTATTCACTCACTCCCACAGCCACTTTCTCCTACCCCACTATGAACCCCTAAGTAGAAATGAGAGCTCCAACCAAACCAGTGCTGTGGTAGGAGTGACAGCAGAGCCCTTTAGGTGGCATGGAGGAGATGATGATCTGACTGTGTCTTGCTGCATATTATCAGGTAGCAGGCACTTATGTCCTCTTTGCTTTTTCCTCCTGTATCTTCTAACTCTGATGCTCCTCAAAGTGTTAGGGGTATATAGCAAAGACAAAATATTGCACTAGCCAATTGGCTCACGTAATGCAAGGTTGTATGTGGATTAACTATAAGCTGGGGTAGACAAAACTGGCTCACAGCTAGGTGCCAGCAATTTTACTTTTGGTCACCAGAGGGCACTCCTCCATTACATTTGTGCAGTGGAGCCTAGGTAACAGGCTACTAAAACTGGTCATTATGGTGAGCAGAAACAGATTCATCGACGTCTGCTTTAAGCTAAGGTTTGGGTCTACAGCCAAATAGTCGCTAATGCTCAAATGTGACATTGTCAGAAATCTTGTGACATGTCAATCTCGTTAAACACTTTCTGGTTCTGGACGTCCTAAAGAAATATAATTGTTGTCTGGATAACTCTCCCTCTCTTCCTTCATAAAAAACCCCCTATCAGCTGATTTCCTATGAAAGATTCTGGCGTGAGAAGTCCTGAACTGATTTAAAGATGTCTCTTATTCCAAGATTTCTCACTACCTGAAGCCAACCCCACACACTCTTGAATATGCTCGCTGGTGGTGGCATTCACGCATCCCCAGGAAGAAAAGACAATGTTAATGCTGCAAGGCAGCAGAGGTCCAAAAAGGGAGTTTTAAGGAAAATTGCACTGCATCCCCTAATGGGAGTGCCAGTGTGGGGGACGGCTTGTTTTAGAAGAACATAGCAATTACAGACACAGAACCATTACTCTGTCCTAAGGTGCCTCCATGTGTTTCCACCATCCCTTACTAAGAATCAACATGACCAAATCTGAGAAGCAATTCCTCAGTTTAGGTGTTCCCAGAGCACACAGGCCATAGTCTGACACCTCCTGGTATTGAGTGCCTTTGGCTCCTATATTTGACATACTTCACCCTGCAGTTGTGTTCCCTTCTGTGCTTTCTGGATCAAATCCAAATGGGAAAACAGGATGGGAGGCGAGAGATGGCAGACAAAACACCTCCCACGCTATGCGATATAGTCAGAGCTGTAAATCTCCCCGATCTAAGATTCCACAGCAGACCAGCCAGCCAAAAAGCAACAGCAGATCCCTATTTGCTTAAATAAACATTTCAGTTCCCTCAAACATGCCAGTTTCACATACAGGTTGAAGACAACCCTTCCCTTGCTCTGCTGACCTATTTTCCACCACACCCTCTAACGTGCTGTCAAGGGTTTTGTGGTTTTCCTGCTTACTTAGAACAGAAAATAAATGGATGGTATCAGCCAACAAATGTTGACTGTAGAAGGGAACTACTGTCATGCTAAACCCCATAGCAGAGTCATCTTTTGGCTGAGTTCTATTTCTTCTCTACCAATGCAATTTCTCTAGCAACACAATAATACCAGATCTCAAAAACCCCATGTGATGATACAATACCAACCTCTATTTTATTAATTGGGTGGGGATTGACAAATTGATAAAATTGCACATCTCCAAATTACAGCAGTCAGGGTGCATATATTACAGGAAGGGGTGCACTGTATTGTTTTCTTGTCCTCCAAACCACTACAAAGCAACTTCTAAAGCACTGGAGGCATGACAATGTGAAAGGATGGATGTTTGTCTTTATTTTTCCAAAGGGATACCCTTGTTAGTCTAGTCCAGCAAAAAGAACAAGGAGTTGTGTGGCACTTTAAGACTAACAGATTTATTTTTCGCATGAGCTTTCGTGGGAGAAAAATCCCAGTTTGTCAGATGCTTCAAAGATGGGTGTAGTTCGAAGCATCTGACAAAGTGGGATTTTCTCCCATGAAAGCTGATGCGAAAAAAATAAATCTGTTAGTCTTAAAGGGCCCCAAAACTCCTTGGGGTTTTTTTTTCTTCATTGACATTACTTTCATTAAGTGATTTTTTTTAAAATCATCATTGACAAACATGGTTTTTACAGTTTGTCATTAGTAAGACTCTAAAAATCTAGGTTCTACTGTATCACTAATTCCTTTTAACACAGTGCTGGAATTTTTTTTTTTTTTTTTTTTTGCACACTCCCTGAGGAAAGTGTTATAAAGGAGACATGCTCTGCTCCTAAGTCAAAGATTACCATGATGCCTCCTCACTGAGAAACCTATTCTCATGTCCAAGCCTAAACAAGCGATGCCTAAAAGAACCCCAGTTCCTACAATTAAGACAGCAACCTTCACTACCAGTATAGTAGAAGGCCACTTACACAAAACAGTCATGAAACCCTTGAAAACATAGGCAGATAAAAACTCCAGCCTGTGTCCCTTTGAAAATGCTCTAATTCATTATTATATAGATTTCAGTATTTTGCATGTCACCTGTATTTTCCTCCTTGAGTTACCCCGAATCAGGCAGCGTTTACATACAGGCACAGGTGCCTGATGATACTGATAGCAAGGGAGAGCCTGAAAATCCCAGTGGTGATGTCAGATAGGTGGGAGTCCTGTATCCTGCCCTGTGCTCCAGTCTCTTTACTCCTAAAGGACTTTAAAATGGGCAGCTGGAGCCTGTATACACCCAATGGCATGTCCCAGGCGCCTCAGGAATAAACTTTTTCTAGTAGTAATTGTGACATGAGTCTAATTCAAAAAAACCCACAAATTACAAATAATATGCAGCCACTATTCTTAAAATAGAGTTCACGCACCTTAACAACTTACAGAAACAGACTGAAATTAAATGTCACTACTAATTTAAATCTGCGGGGGGGGTACAGATGATTAAATCAATTAACAGATATGGTACACAGTGGTAAATGAAACTTGTCTGACGGGCACTTCCACTGCCCCCCCCCCCCCCGATCTGTGCACTCCCCTGGAAGTCAGACCCTAAGCCCTTGCTTGCGTTGGCGCATTTGAAGAGCTGAAGCTGAAGGCAACGTGTGAGCCAGTCTGGAATAAGGGTGACCATGTATAACATTTAATAGCAATATAACTGGTATGCAATAGGCCATATCAGGCGCCAGTTGAGAGGGTATCATTTGCAGAATATTGAGTATGTGTATGCATCATGTCTGTATTGTAAGTTAAGGATATGTTTGATATACTTCAACTTGGGCTGTGTTGCTGGGCAACACCCCAGACAAGGCTGGCAGCCACAAAAAGCCTTCTTAGTGACCCATTAAAGGAACTCAAAGGTACAATGAAAGGAAAAGAGGACAAGACGAATCTAGAGGCCAAACCTTATGACTCCCCAGGACTTGTCCACATGATGCTGGACTCCATCTTGGTTCTCTGAATTTCCACAAGCTGCACAGCAAAGAGACATAAAAAGCAGCTGCGCCACATCCATTGTGTCTTCATTCCTGCTTCCTCCCACCTCTGGATCAACTGGTCTACAACTGAGGCTGTGCGAAACAAAGGACTGCGACCCATCCAGGTATTGAATGTTGTACAACCCTGTAAACGCCAGCGTTTGACTAAGAATCTCATCTCTAAGGACTTTACACTCAGTTGCCTGGTGCTGGGTACGTGAGGCCCGGGAAGGGCTACCTTTCCCTGAGAGCCGTGTGTGGCCCCATCCATGTGCCGCCTCCCAGCATTACCCCAGTACCACTCCATGGGTCTCTGGCACCCAGGGGCCAAAATGTTCATTTGCACCTCCTGCCTCCCCCCCCATCTGCTGCAGTGCCTTGGCAGGGAGGGGGGTGGCCTGTGGGCCCGTTTTTCCGCTCAGTGGGTGCAGCAGTGATGGAGGCAATCAGATGCCCCAGGCCACCTGGCGGTGGGGCAGGAAGGCATGATGTGTTCTGGTCTCTGTGACTCTCTCATTGCACCCACCATGCGAGGTGCTGGGCGAGCACTTGCTCCTCTGTAGCGGCAGCCCTCAGCTGCTGGTGTAGCACCAATAACCAGGACCTAGGGCTGGGACGGCCTAAAATTCTGATAGATACTAGTTATTGTTACTGCTCTTCACCCAGCTGCAGGGCCCTCCTGCCTGCAACAGCAGGGCTGGGTCCTCCTCCAAGGGCCCAGCCAGACCCCCTCACAGATAGGTGCCATGGGGCACTCCCCCCCCCCCCGCCAGTCCATCAGTGCCCTATGCCCTCCTGCTGGTATGGGCCCAGCGGGGCAGCTGGCTGCCTCGCCCCTAAAGCCGATGGGTCGTGTGGTGCAGGTGGGGACCAGCCAGAGAGATCTGGGGCAGTTGGAGTTGGCATGCTGGGGTCAGGGCATCACAGCACTGGTTGACTCTCCAGGGCTGGGGTCACTTGGCACTGCCTGTGCTGTGGGGCTGGGCAGGCTGGGCCAGTAGGCTAGCAGTGGGGGGGTGGCTAGAGTAGGGCAGTGCTGGGGCACAGGCTAGCCAGCCCGGGGCCAGGGCCAGCTGGGACAGAACTGGAGCAGGCCAGTGCTCTGTGAGCTGGGGTTGCGCAGATCAGTGGCGATCTGGGGCACTCAGGCCAATGCTGGGGCCAGGCCAGGCCAGCTCTCCATTGTCTGCGGCCGGTCAGATTGGTGGCACACTGGGGGCTTGGGATGGCTCAGGCCTGTCCCGGGCCAGGATGGGTCAGCACTCCAGCAGCATGAGAGAGGGCAGGCCGGGATGCAGGCTGGCCAGCCTGGGGTTTGGCCAGTGTAGCACAGTGGTTGGGAGGCTCGAGGGACTGGGCTCACCTGGCTGGTGCTCAAGCCAGGGCTCAGGTGGAAGAGGGTGGTGAAAAGGACATGACTTTGTGCAAAAGACTCAAGACCGGGGGTCCCCACACTTGTCTGTGTCCAATAGCTTTGACAAATATAACAGGTCGAAGCCGGTTTTTAGGGTAAACTTTTAGTCTTAATTACTAGACAGCTGGGTGGCAGTGTGGTATTTTGGGTAGAAGCCAAACTCATATTGGTCTGGTAGTGTGACTGACCCTTTGGGGTCAGGAGAACCTTTTTAGTAAAGCGAATAGAGTTTTAAATAACATCTCGCTTTACTGGACCTGGTGGCTGACTGGGGTCCAGAGACTGCAATGCAATAAGGGCAGTGTATTTCTTACTATAGCTTCTTGCCAGCCAGTCTGAGCAATCAGAAGCACTGGTTGTGGCTGGCTGGGGAGTCTGACTTCAGGGCTACTCACCAGGAGCTTCACTTTTTTTTGCAGCCTACCCTGCCTGACCTTGGCATTTCCAGGCCACCCCAGAAATGTACGGGTCACATGACACGCAGTTGGTTCACACTGTCCGTTCCACCACTTCTATGGAACCAGCAGCCCTGGGCCCTAGTGCAAAGAAAGGGCTGCTCCACCCCTTCTCAGGTCCAGACAGCCCCGCAAAATCTCCCCTTGCAAGCCCCATTCCAAACACCGGTGAGAGGGCCCACTCCCGCCACCTTCGCCACAGGCAAAGCCTTGGTCCCTGTTGTGGCTCCAGCAAAGTCATCGACCTCCGCTCCGACGCTTCTTGCTTGAGCACAACCCTAGCAGACTCAGGCCCTTGGTCAGCACCACCTCCTTGTGGACACAGCTGCTTCACTAAAACAGCCAACATATGCCATCCCTGGATGAAAGAGGAAGAGTCTCTCTCGCTCTCATTCGCTTTCTATATATAGAATTTTCCCCTGGGGCATCATGGAAGTTATAGTCTCCCAGGCAGGATTGTAGCCAACAAGATCTTCACAGCTGGAGCATACCCAATTAAGTTCAGAGGCCACGCTGTAAATTTGTGCCTACAGGCAAAACTTGTATTTTGCAGCAAGACTTCTGTTCCTGGTTTACAAACAGGTAAATGAAGATACAGGACGCTTACCTCACCAGCTCAAAGGATCACAGCGACTAAGTGGCTGAATTGGAACTGAAATGGACCTTCCTAGATCCCAGTTTTGTTGTCTTGTATGGTGGAAGTTTGCCATAATGCCCAGAGACAGCAAACTGAATAGAAATAGAAGTCCAGGAAGCCATACTATGGCTGGGGAAGATGTGAGCAAAATATTTCCCGACTTTGGTACATTTCCTTTAGAACCCTTCATATCCCCCCTTTCATCATCCTCCTATTTCTAGATGCCTGAAATTCTTCTGAATGGGTAGTATGGTTTCCAGTTGTGCAGTATCTCTACAGGGCTGCGGTGTTACAGTTCCCTACCACTGACAGAGTGCTACTCCAGGAAGGACTGGATTGGATGAGTTGCTTAGAAAGGATTGTGGAATTTATTAAGAAAATTCATTTACTGTTGGGTGAGCCCACTAGATGTATTGCAGTAAAACCACAAACCACATTTTCTGCGTGGCATGACGGGAGAACTCACTAAGCTGTAATTTATCTCTTCTAAAGTCCAGTAAAGCTCTTAATTGGCCAATAAATGTGGTCACAATAACTGCACTTGAGACATAGTGACACTGCCTGCAATTAGCACTTATTTATTTGCATATGATATTGACCAATCTCCAGCTAAGTGAAGCAGCTAGAGTGTAGAAGGCGACACCGTACCGGCAAGCAGAAATGATGAAAGAATCTGGCCTTGCAATGCTCACTGATGGGCATGTTACAGCATTTCTGTAATTAATTTTATGCTGGCACTAAACGCAGGGTACCTCCCCACCACCACCCTATCCCACCCCCAGCAAAAATATAAAGGTTACTAATTGGGCCTGAGAAGCTGAGTTTTTCCATTGCAAGGAAGGGCAAGAGGCATGTGGATTAAATAAACCATTAAAAATTAAACCTGATCCAAATGACTATGATTTGCAATAGCAGTTGACACCACCTCAGAAGAACCTTGCTAGGTCAGAGTGGGCCTGTCAGCTTAAAACTTACTTATTTCATGAAAGGCTTTGTATTGCTTGAGTGAGACAGGACTGCTTGAGGGTTTTCCTTGCTTTACAGACACACTAGGGGTAGTCCAAACTTTTTCTATCAATGCACTAGGTCCTTATTTTGAGGGCTACCATGGTGCTGGGGGGGCATGCCTAAGAAAGAGAGCGCTTCCTCAGGCATACTTTGGACTTGGCATCTCAGCGCCAGTGCCTGCGGTCATGGATTCTACCTCATTACCCACACTCAATTTTTGTAACCAATTCATCAAAGGGCTGAACAGCAACCAACCTGAAACTGGTTTCATCCAGGCAGAGAGAAAGATCCATGGGTGTGATTTTAAATGGCAAGCTGAGCTATAGCAACAAACTCACCCAGTTCTCTCCAAATTAGTCTGATTTCCCCCTCCCCACCCCTTTGTCTCATTGCTACTGAAGCATGTGGGATAGCAAAATTCTTTGGTAGCCTGGCCACCTCTTATTGTAGGGCTTCATCATCTGAGATGCTGGACGTTCCCTGCATGGTGCAGAATGTCCTCAGTTACCATTGACATCAGTGCAGCTTGGTGGTGCCCAGCACCTGCCACATTGCAGTTCCTGCCTGGATTAGCCCACCTCCCCCCAGACATCAGCTGTGACTGTAACTTCTCTGCCAGATGTGTAAAAATAAAAATACATCAAGGAAACTGTAAACAAGGTGATAGAGTCATCATGTGACTTGTGTGACTCGTATGCAAATCTATTTTGTTCTGTATTTGCATCATAAGTAGTCTGCTTTACCATTCTCTATGGTGCCTCCTGTCTGATGACCACAAATCTTTGCTTTTCTACTTGTACATGTATATTAGCAAAGTCGTCATACTTCTGTCTGTGGTGCCTGCACCAAGGAGACACTGTGAATACAGTGTGTGATGAATCCAGACAAAAATCTCTTTTACTTATAGCCCTTCAACATTGTGCTGTCACTAGACCGTACATCAGGCTGCTGCCATTGCTGGCAGCAGTCACTAAGGGCGCCCATGCCCAAAAGCTTTAAGTTGGATGAAGGAGATGGGGGGGGGTGTAAAAAATGGGCCAAAAACAATCCCTAGAAATAAAATGCTGTGTTTACCCTTCTGAATGTGCAGACTTTCATGCCATTATTGGGTTTTCAGACTTTGTGGACTGGAAATTGTGAGTATTTTGCCATATTGCATTGGTCAGAAGCAAAGCAGTGTGTAATTCAATTTTGCAATTCTGCAGTGGGACTGATATTTTTAAATAAAGGGGACAACGCACAGCCTACTTCTCCCAAAGACTGATGAGCTCCTGTTTCTACTGACAGATAAAGAGCACTTAGGGGGTGCTGCTACTGCCCACCCTCAGTGCACACCTCACTCCCCCAAAACAGAGATTTAGCATAACAGCAATTTATTGCTAACAGTACACGGTTCCAACTGGTAATGGCCTTGCTGATTGCCTGCAGATTTCCCTGTAACTGAACTTAATTAGCAAGCCATTCAGATCTAGAGTTGGTTCCAATTTATTTATTGGCTGATGGCATCCCACAAATTGGCCTGGCCTGTTAATATCCACAAAGTTGAGGTTTTGTGCCAAGTGAACAAATAAAACAGGATTTACCAAGGCAGTGACTTGAACAGAGCTGGCAAACTTCTTTCAAACCAATGTGAAACTTCTGCCTTTGCATTTCACAAGGAGGGGGTGGGCAGTAGTTGTAAATCACCAAATCCTCTTGCAGCTTAACAGCCAAGGGGAGGGAAAGCCTGGTAAGAAAAAAAATATCCCACTACCGCTCTTTGGTGAATTAAAAAAAGGAGTGCATAAATATTCTAGACTGTGAAGCCACAGTCAAGTGCTCAAGAATTAGAATTCAAAAACTCACCTACCTGTAGGTGAAGTGATTGTGTGTTAAGTCCCAGCTGAATGAAGTCCATTGATGTGGTGTATGTGGTGAAGGTAACTGAAAGGGGATGATGCCATTCTGTTTTATGCATGTTGCACTTTTAACAAATTCTAAATCAATGGCTAACAAACTTGTTGGAGAAAGGATGTCTTTGTTAAACAGTGAGCCTAAAAATCCTTTAGCTCTTGTGAGGTCATGTTTTCATTAGGCTGCCAGGCATGAGAGTCTTTCAGCCCAAACAGGACCTACCTATCTAATGGAAATAAGAAAAAGGAAGATGAGACTTTCAGACCATCTTTATCCATCATAGAGGAAAAAGTCACAGCCCAATTTTTTCCACTGCAATCTCCTTTAAATCTCTTGCAGGGATTTAGGCCAAGGAACAGGATAAATATCTCCCGTGCAGATGCTGAAAACTTTCTGGGTCCTTACTGGTGCTGTGTTTTATAGATTTTCAAGGTCAAACTGAAGCATTAGATCATCTAACTGACCATCTATACAACACAAAGCATTACATTTCATCCATTATGTCCACACGTAGAAGGTTAGGTCAAATTAACTTAGTTCAAACTAAATAATCCAAACTAATAATGATTAGTTCTAATTCAAACTAGCATGACCCCACTAGAAACCCAATTCAAACTAGCATGTCCATGGAAAGACCTTACTGGTTCAAATTAGGAGAGGGGCACCATGGCAGGTGTGGCAAGATGGCCCCCACCCAATATATAGAAAGAGGAAGATGGTCAAAAAGCGTTAATTCAAATTAATGGTTAGTTTGAATTAACATGGCTACACTGGGTTAATTCAAAGGTAAGTGATGTTTTGTAACTTTGAAGTAAGCTTTCCTTAATTCGAACTAAGGAATTCCTTAGTCTGAATTAAAGAAAGCCAGTGTAGCTATGCATTAATTTGATTCAAATTAATCCTCATTTATTCAAATTAAATTGTACGTATAGATATACCCCTGCTTACCACTGCACTGGACTCAATAACTTGCATTTACCTAGACAAGTTAGATGTCTTCAAGTCCCCAGGGCCTGATGATATGCACCTTAAACTACTCAGAGAGCTGACTTAGGTGATCTCTAAACCAGTGGTTTTCAAACTTTTCCCATCAGGACCCCGTTGAAAAAAAAATCATTTATGCTCACAACCCAACAATTACATCTTTCAGCAATGCATTTCAATCTTTTGGCAGCAGCAGCAGGGGGGTGCCACAACCCAGTACCTGAGGGGCTGTGACCCCATACTGGGTCCCAGCCCTAAGTTTGAAAACCATTGCTCTAAACCATTGGCTATTAGCTTTGAAAAAATCATGGAAGACTGGAGAGGTCCCAGGGGACTGGAAAGGGGCAAATATAGTGTCCATCTATATAAAGGGAAATAAGGACAACCCAGGGAATTATAGCCCAGTCAGCTTAACCTCTGTCCCTGGAAAAATAATGGAGCAAATAATTAAGGAATCCATTAGCAAACATCTAGAAGAGAATTAGGTGCTAGTGATAGCATGGATTTATCAAGAACAAATCGTGTCAAACCAACCTGATAGGTTTCTGTGATGGGGTGACAAACTTTGTGGATAGAAGGGAAGCAGTATATGAGATATAGCTAGACTATAGTAAGGCTTGTGGTACAGGCTCGCATCACCTTCTCATTAACAAACTAGTGAAATACAGCCCGGATAGAGCTACCATAAGATGGGTGAAGAAATGGTTGAATAACCACTCTCAGAGAGTAGTTAGCAACGATTCACAGTCATGTTGTAAGGACATAACAAGTGGGGTACTGCAGAGATCAGTTCTGGGTCTGCTTCTGTTCAATATTTTCATCAATGATTTAGATCATGGCATAGAGACTACCCTTATAAAATTTTTCGATGATAGCAGGCTGGGAAGGGTTGCAAGTACTTTGGAGGATAGGCTCAGAATGAAAAATAATTTGGACAAACTGGTGAAATAGTCTGTGATAAACAGAATGAAATTCAGTGAAGAAAATGCAAAGTACTCCACTTAGGAAAGAACAATCCATTGCACACATACAAAATGGGCAATGACTGCCTAGGAAGGCGTACTGAGGAAAGGGATCTGTGTGTCATAGTGGACCACACACTAAAGTATGACACTGTTACCAGCAAAGCAAACGCCATTCTAGGATGTATTAACAGTACTGTAAGACATGAGAAGTAATTCTTCTGCTCTGCTCTGCCCTGCCCTGATTAGGCCTCAACTGGAGTAATGTGTCCAGTTCTGGGCACCTCATCTCAGGCAAGAAGTAGCCAAATTGGAGACATTCCAGAGAAGAGTAACATAAATCATTAGAGGTCTGGAGCACTTGACTTAAAAGGAGATACTGAGACGGGACATGATAATGGTTTTCAAGGACCTAAGAGGTTGTCATGAGAAGGTGGGAGAAAAATTGTTCCCCTTAAATGCCAGTGATAGGACAAGAAACAATAGGCTTAAATTAAGGCAAGAGAGGTTTAGGTTGGACATTAGAAAAAAATTTGTAACTGCCAGGGTGATTAACCGCTGGAATAAAATGCCAAGGGAGTTTATGGAATCTCCATCATTGGAAGCGTTTAAGAGCAGGTTCGACAAACATCTGTCAGGGACAGTTGAAGAGGTTACTTGGTCCTGCCATGAGTGCAGGGGACTGGACTCGATGACTTCTCATGGTCCCTTCCAGTTTCTATGCTTTAACTGAAGCATATCTTGCATTTGGCTAGAATATATCTTTCTGGAAGGCTTCCAGTGTTGATTTCAGGACAGCACATGAAGCATCCACCACTTCCATTGGTAGTTTTTTGGTCCAATGGTTAATAATCCTCACTGGTTTAAAAAAAAAAAAAGCACCTTATTTCTCATTTGAACGTGTCTGGTTTTAACTTCTAGCCATTGGTCCATGTGCTGCCTTTCTCTACTACAGTGGTTCCCAACCTATGGTCCGGGGACTCCCAGAGGTCCACAGACATGTTGCAGGGGGGGTCCATGGAGCCTCTCCCTATTGGGGCTGGAATCCAGCTACAGCCCTGATGCTCCTTGCCAGGGGTGCCTTCCCCCCCACCCCACGGCCAGATCCTGGCAGGGGAATGGGGCCATGGCAGCTCCCCACCTGGGGCAAGGGCAGGGGCCCATAGCTGCCATGGCTTGGCTCCCCGGCAGCACGGGCAATGGTGGTGGCAGTGCTACTTGCTGGCTATCTCAGTGGTGCTGCCGGAGTGGTGCGAGCCAGATTACATAATCAGCCGGGGGGGAGGGGGAGGCTACAAGGATTTTTTTGTTAAAAAGGGGTCCCCAGCCTGAAAAAGGTTGGGATCCACTGCTCTACTAGATTAAAGAACGCTTTAGGGCCAGGTATTTTCTCTGTGTGAAGGTACTGAAAAGTATGGTAAGTAAGTCACCTCTCAGTCTTTGTCTTGATGAGCAGAACTGATAGAACTTTTTAAGTTGCTCACTGTACATATGGCATTTTCTCCTGCTCTTGAATAATGTTTGTTGCTTTTTCCTGTACCACTTTACTTTTTTGAGACCCATTTTGAACTGTGGTGACCAAAGCTGCACACCAGTAGTCGATACTCTCTCTCGCTCCAGTTCAGTGCCCAGTCAGGAGGACTCCAGTGTGTCGAGCAAAGAAAACAGAAAATGAAGCCCTTTGTGGCAGCAGGAAGGCAGAACATTGCTGAGAAGAACAGAAGGTGTAGATTCTGGGCAATGGGAAAGATGGAGGTATGGGGGGAAATGGGAAGGTGTGAGAGGGATGATGGAGGTGGTGGAAGGTATTGGGTATAGACGTATGGAAGTAGAATAGAGGGGCACTTGGAGGGAAGTGTAAAAGTAAGAGTTCTGAAGACACAGGAGGGCTTGCAGGGCTAAGCCAGGAGGGCGAAATGCTTCTAGATAACAAAGTATTAGGTGCCTTATAAATGCCTTGGGGAGGAGCAGGCATGGGACGTAAAAAGGAAATTAAACCAAGTAGGAGTCCTGTGGTACTTAAAGACTAGCAAATTTATTTACTGCATGAGTTTTCATAACAGAAAATCCAACTTCATCAGATGCTTTGAAGATGGGGGAACTTGCAGAATGGGAGGAAATAAATGCAGGAAAGTGTAGGTCATCGGATCAGGTCACACCGTAACAGCAAAACAAAGCAGTTAAGCTTCAACAGCGTTTAGAGGAAATAGGGAACAGCATACAGAGGAAGATAAGGTCAAATCACCTGTTGTAATGAGAGGGGGAAAAAAACAAAGTTCTTATTTAGCTCTGAAAAGAGAGAGAGTCTAATTTGCAAATGAATTCCAACTCTATATTTTCTCTTTGAAGCCTTGAGCTGTTACTCATTTTTCTGAGCCCAGTAACTAGCAAATTGTCAATGGAGTGATCAGAAAAATTGAAGTGCTCAGCTGCTGGTTTTTGAATGTTTTGATTTCTGATGTCAGACTTGTGCCCATTTATTCTTTTGTGAAGAGACTGTCCTGTTTGCCCAACATATAAGGCAGAAGGGCATTTTTGGCACATGATGGCATAGATCGCATTAGTGGATGAGCAGGCGGATGAGCCTTTGAGGGACTAGCTGGTTTTATGAGGTCCTTTAATTGTGTCTTTTGTGCCGATATGTGGGGAAAGTCAGCAGCGTGATTGTTTCTGCCACCATCCAAAGGCTGAAATCATGGACAAACAACATCCCTTACACCATAACCTCAGCTATGCAGAACGAAATGCCATCCCCAGCCTCAGAAAGGACTCAGATGTTATTAAGGAGGCTTATAGACAACTCTCCAACACAACGTTCTACAAACCACTTTCCTCTGACCCCACTGAAGAATACCAAAAGGAACTACACAACCTACTCAAGAAACTCCCCGGGGCAAAACAGGAACAAATAAAGACAGACACAGCACCAGAACCTGGCCTGGGCTATTTATCTACTACCAAAAATCCCTAAAAAAGGAAACCCCAGGTGCCTCATTACCTCGGGCATTGGCACTCTTACAGCAGGCTTATCGGGCATGCGGGCTCCCTCCTCGGACCCTATGCTATCAACACTCCTCACTGTCTTTGAGACACTGCAGACTTCCTGAGAAAAATCCAAATCCATTGGTGAGCTTCCAGAAATCATCATCCTGGCCACTATGGATGTAGAAGCTCTTTATACCAACATCCCACATAAGGATGGCTTACAAGCTATTAGAAGAGCCATCCTAGCTGATGCCACAGCACACCTTATGGTTGAACTTCATGACTTTGTGCTCACCCACAACCATTTGAGATTTGAGGATAATTTATACCTCCAAGTCAGTGGCACTGCTATGGGTACCCACATGGCCCCAGACATTTTTATGGGTGACTTAGAACAACATTTCCTCAAGTTGCATCCCAAAGCACCTCTCCTCTACTTATGCTGCATTGATGAAATCTTTGTCACCTGGACCCACGGTAGGCATGCCCTTGAAGATTTTCACAGACAAAGGTTAAAGTATAATTTGAGGGGCCTTGGAACCTTCCTAATCTCTTGGCCCCCTCCTTGTATTGTCTGGGCCCCCTTCATGAGTATGTAGGTCCAATTTTTCTAGAATCTGGAATCTGGACCCCAGAACTCTGGCCCATCAGATTTGAGGGCCCCGGAAATGTGTTCCGGGACGTTGTGTCTTACTTTAACCCCTGGATTTCAACAATCAAACTTAGCCTAGAACAGTCCACACAGGAGATCAACTTTTTGGACATTACAGTACAAATTAGGGATGGACACATATATGCCACCCTCTACTGAAAACCTACTGATCGGCATAGTTACCTACATCCCTTGACTTTTCATCCAAAATACACCACACAATCCATTGCCTATTGCCAAGCCCTAAGATATAACCACATTTGCGCTGATCCCTTAGGCAGAGACAGACACCTTCAGGATCTCTATCAAGCATTCTTAAAACTATGGTACCCAGCTACAAAAGTAAAAAAGAGATTGACAGAGCCAGGGGGGTACCTTGAAGTCAACTATTACAGGAGAAGCCCAAGAAAGAAAACAACAGAATGCCTCTAACCATCACCTAGAACCCCCAAGTCAGACCTCGACAGCACATCATCAGGGATCTACAGGCTATTCTACAAAACCATCCCTCGCTCTCTCAAGCCTTGCGAGACAGACCTCTCCTCACTTACAGACAGCCTCCCAACCTTAAACAGATACTTACTGGCAACTACAGACTTAAGAACAGAACCTCTAAAGCCAGCTGATATCCCAGCAACAAACCAGGCTGCCAACTTTGCCCACATATCTGCACAAAAGACATGAATTTGTACAGGACCCAATAAAACCTATTCCATCAAAGGCTCATTCGCTTGCTCATGCATCAATGTGATTTATGTCATCATGTGCCAGAAATGCCCCCCTTCCTTATATATTGGACAAACAGGACAGTCTGTGTGCAAAACTATACATGGGCACAAGCCTGACATCAGAAATTAGAACATTGCTGATTTGCTGGTTACTGTGCTCGGACTAATGAATAACAGTTCAAGGCTTCAAAGAGAAACTACAGAATTGGAATTAATTTGCAAATTTGACTATCTTTCTTCAGGGCTAAATAAGGGCTTTGAATTTTTTCTTATAACAGCAGGTAATTTGACCTCCTTTCCTCTATCTGCTGTTCCCCAGTGTTTGAATCTTAACAGCTGCTTGAATTTGCTGTTACAGTGTGACCTGATCTCATGACTTACACTTCTCAGCATTTATTTCCTCCTATTCTTTAAGTTCCCCCGTCTTCAAAGCATCTGATGAAATGGGATTTTCTCCCACGAAAACTCATATGGTAAATAAATTTGTTAGATTTTAAGTGCCACAGGACTCCTTGTTTGCTTTGCTGAACTAGACTAACGTGGCTGGCCCTTTGGAAAAAAGAGATTGAGAGAGATCAGGGAAGGACAGGATAGACCAGGGGTCTGCAACCTGAGGCTCTGGGAGCCTCAAGAGGCTCTTTTGCTATCCTTTTGTGGCTCTGGGCTCCAGGGCCTCCCCTCCTCATTTTTTGGGGAACCTGTGGGTGGCCCATGCCCCAGCACAAGCCCCCCCCCCCCCCCGCCACCAGGGAACCTGCAGTGGGCACGCTGGCACAGCTCTCCTACTCCCCAGCAGGAGGCTTATACCCATTGTGGCTCACAAAACACTTGGTTATTGAAGGACTTTTTTTTAAATGTCTCTTCTTATCCTTTGGGTTTGTGACCCCTGGGATAGACAGAAGGGGAAGCAAAGGAGAGAGAAGACAAGGAAAGGGAGAGACTTAAGCAGGGAATAGAGAAACCTCAGCGAGAGAGTGCTAAAGGAATAGAGACCCCAGCAGGTGAGGTCTGACATACAAAAAGCAGGATGCCCTAGTGAATAATGCCCTAGTCTGCAACTCAGGAGGTCACAGTTTGGCCACAGGCTCCATACGTGATCTTGGTTTAATTTCTGCTGGTGACACATGCCTTTTTAGTGCTTTGGCGCTCCTTAAAATAGGAATTGCACTTTCTGGTCTCACCAGGGTATTGTGAGCCACAGCTATGAATGTCAGCAAGGTGCTCAGATGCCACCATGAGGGGGGAGAGGAGAGTAATAAAAAAGCCTCTGAAGCAATATTGGTGAGACCCCAGGAGGCAGGGAGGGGGAGCATCTGGGGATGAAGATGATAACAGGTTAGGGAGAGAGGATGGAGACGGGTGCCTAGTTACATGGTGATTTGTGCAATGTAAATACACACATGGAAAGATGCAGGGAAAGATTTATAGGGAGAAGTGCTAGGAAAGAAAAGGTCATTGGAGGGGAAAAGATACAGGCAGCTAGAAAAAGAGAAGCAAAACCTTAAGCTGAGAGAAACCGGAACAAAAAACAGAGGGAGGCTGGCTATGTTCATTGTTCTGTTAGGTGCCAGAATGCTACACACATGCTGTGCTTTATCCGACCCCTCAAGAGACCTCAGGGAACAGGGTTCTCTGGACAATGGAGCTTGGGAGACCATTGTATCTTGGAAGTTTATGTGAGATGTCCTCTCCCTGTGTACAGAAGAAGAGCACCTGCTTTGATATGATGGGTGGATATAATAATGCTGATTCAAGCTATTTTTCCATACTCAAGGCTTCATTTCTGTGCCCTGTGTAACTCCCTAAACATGTGCAGCCTTTTCCAGATGTGTGCTTCTCTAGGCACATACAAGTGCAAATAGGGGATCTGTGTACACATTCAGTTGTGCACCCAGTTATGTGCATAGCTACATGTGCACATACTTGCCTGCTGGAACACTGAACACCAGTCTAGTATGTTTCTGTATTCTCGTAATGGACAATGTGCAAAGTTATCTGGCACACTGGGCTTTGGTTGCAGTTGATGCATGCATATTAACAGGGCTGTCTTTCTTTAGTGTCGTACCAGATATAAATTACGTGGCAGGGACACTAGATTTATGTGATCCTCTCCCTTTGAACAGCACCAACCTCTGGTACAATATAGTACAATCTGTACCATATCCCTTGTAATTTATTGTGAAATTATTTGGGACTACCTGAAGATTTTCAGTTTCCAGTGTGACACAGCCTTTGACGCCGAAAATACCAAAATACAATAAAGAACCTGTCAGGGGAAAGTTGAGAGTTTTGGTAGCTAGCTGGAGGAAGTTGAGGAGATCGTGACATCATGGGAGCAGGGCTGGATTATCAGAGGGGTTTTAGGATCTTATGTCCGGGGCCCCAAGCAAAAAAGCAGGCTCTAGACTCCAGTTCCTAAAACCTTGATAATCCAGCCCCTTCTCCTGGCTTGGTGCCAGTGGGGGAGGCGGGCTGGGGCTAGAGCCCAGAGTCTGGGCTCTGGGCTCCACCCCACCCCTGGGCGGCTGGCCCGCACCCACGGCTGGTGCAGATCAGCCCCTGTTTGCCCCATCTGGGGGGCAGGGCCAGCTGGCTCACAGTCAGGCCTCTGCCATGGCCTGAGCTGGCCCACCATCTGCCAGTTGCCCCACCCCTCATCCCCCCAGGCAGAGTGGCCAGAGCGGGACCAGTCCGGGAGCACCCTCAGACCCCGGGTAGGGGGGTAAGGGCCAGGGTGGCCAGGCAGGATGGCCTTGCCGGTGGGGGGCAGCCTGGGGCTCCCAGGCTGGTTAATCCAGCCCTGCACTGGAGGTGACACAGTTGAGGTTTGTGGTACTGCAAAAGCCCAGCAGCTCTTCTCTCCCCTTTTTGGACAAGCCCAGAGATGACATTCTCTTTCCAGAGAAAACCCAGCCCATAGCTGCCCCTCTTCTCTCCTATCTGTACCCCAATATCTGCTGCTCTAAGAATGAAACACATTAGCTGGTTCTGCCAAACCAACCAACAGACTAGCCACAGAAACGTACAGCTGGAAGGGACCTTGAAAACTCAAGTGCAGCCGCCTGTGCTGTGGTAGGGCCAAGCAACCCTAGACCGTCCCTGATAGGTGTTTGTCCAACTTGGTTTAAAAGCTTGCCATGATGAGCACTCCACAATCACTCCTGGAAGCCTGTTCCAGAGTTAACTATCCTGATACAATGTTTTTCCTTATATCGACCCTAAATTTCCCTTGCTGCAGATTAAGTCCATTACTTTTTGTCCTACCTTCGATGGACATGGAGAGCAGTTGGTTCCTGTCATCTTTATAACAGCCCTTCACATATTTCAGGACTCTTATCTGGTCCTCTCACACCCAATCATCTTTTCTCAAGATTAAACGTGCCCATTTTTTTTTAATCTTTCCTTATAGATCAGGTATTTTCAACTTTTTAGCAATTTTGTTGCTCTCCTCTGGACTCTCTCTAGAATTTGTCCATATCTTTCCTAAAGCGTGGCCCTCTGATACTCCAGTTGGGACCTCAACAGTGCTAAGTAGAGCAGACCAGTTGGATCTCATGCCTTCCATAGAACACTCCTGTTAATACAGCCAAGAATCACAGCAGCCAATCTTGCAGTTACCTCCCATTGACGACTTGTATTCAGTTTGCGGTCCACTGAAACCCCCAGCTCCTTTTCAGCACTATACGGAATTACTCCCCATTTTGCAGCTATGCATTTGATTTCTCCTTCCTAAGTCAAGTACTTTGCATTTGTCTTTAGTGAATTTCAGCACGATGAATTCAGACCAACTCTCTGATTTTTTTTCAAGGTCATTTTTAAACCTGTCCTCCAAAGTGCTTGCAACCCCTCCCAGCTCAGTGGCAGCTGCACATTTTATAAGTGTACTCTTTACTGTGTTATCCAAGTCGTTAACAAAAATACTGATAATTCCTGGACACTGGGTGGGCCCCTATGGCACCCCACCATATACACCCTCCCTGTTTGCCACCAAAACTTCCTCCTCCTCCTTCTCCATATTTTTCTGGTCCTACTTTCCTCGTCCTCTCTTCCGAACTCTTGGACCTGGCTGATAATTCAATGGTTGGTCTGCAGAGCCACGTTGCTCACAAGTATGAAAAAAAACACACCTGAAAGCAACACAGCTGTGTGGACTGACTTGTCATCTTAGGCATGGCTACAACAGCATGGTGTTTCTATTGACCTACTTACCACCGTTTGGGGAGGTGTTCCTGCACAGATGGAAAAACCCCTTCCCTCAGCATAGGCAGCATCTACAGTATAATGCCAGCACATCTATCATACCCTAGCTATCATCTCCCGAATATGGACACAGCCTTAGTCTCCCCCCACCCCAGCTCCTTACCTTGTTTTAATTCTTTCTCTGCACCCCTTCTCCCCTTTCTCTCTGAGGAGAAGCTCTGTATGGCTCTCATCCAGAGATAACTGAAGTCTGTAAGAGTCTTTCTACTGACTTCAATGAGTCCTTTTGTAAATAGTTCCACTGTTCTTGGGACTCAGCCTAGGAGTCGGTGTGTGCTGTATTGGTTTAAGCTGGAGGGCAGGGAGATGGCTGCTGGCTACGTGCATTGGTGGATATCAGGTTGTTCTTTCAGGTCCTAAATGCACCGCCATAAACACAAATGTCAAATTAGTGCTGTTGGATCCAGGCCAGTGCAAGGCCCTTCCTGGAACTTCCTATAAGGGTGTTACTCATGATGTACATGGAATACACCATGGACCAGTTGCAATGGGGCAAGTGGAGCACTGGGTTGAATTCAGACTGGTGACTGAGGTACAAAAAGCTCAGTCTCCCATCTCCTCAACCACCTAGTGCCATCAACAAATAAAGACTCGAAGAGCCAAAGCTACCTTTTAATCGAAGAGCTTTCCACACTACAAGCAAGTACAGTGGAAGCCAATACAAGTGAGATATTATGAGAAGAAAAGAAACTGAAACAGAGATGCAGTAATCACTCAGTTTGTAGACTACATCAATCCTTAAGTGCACTGAAGAATGTACTTACATAAGGACATTGTGACATGGATAAGCAACAGCATACAAAAGAGAGACTTCACAGAGGGTATAAAGTTGGCACAAAGGCTGTAAGGTTAGTGAGTAAAAGGGGTAGGTATCTGAGAAGATTTACATATGGAACAAGGCTAGTGTTTCTTCATAGTTGTTATGTTTTTGAATGCACAAAGAATAATCAAGGCTGTCCCTGCAGGGGTGGGGCCCCAGGCCAAATGGCTTGGGGGGGGCTGCCCTGAGCCAGGGGCCAGTTTCCACACTCCTGCCCCACCCTGGGCCAGCTGGTCTGGCCCCTGGGGATGGCCCAGCACAATATACTGCTGAAGGTACTGTGTGGCATGAGGGTAGCAATGTGGGGCCTGCCGAATGGCGGAGGCCCAGGCAGTCGCCCCATTCTCCCCACCAAAGGACAGCCCTGACAGCAATCATATACTTTTGGTGTAAACTGAATTTAATTTTAGCTTAAGGAAAGATAATTACAAGAAAGAACAAACATCATATAGAGGAAAAGGCCAACAGATCATCTCTAGAAAGTAAAGTCCCCCTGGGTGAGATCTCAGTGTGTGAGTGTCTTCTCTTTGACAGTTTGCATTCATCTCAACAAAAACTGGCTGCCAGCCTCTGTGGACGGAACAGTCCTTTGAGATTTAAAGAATCAGATTTAAACAAAAACAGTTACATAATTGAATACACCACAGTGAACACCATTCATGACATGGCTAGTGTGTTTGGACACCACTAAAGCAGTTCTATCTTGGTCCTGAAACTGGTTTGATATTAAAAGACCCACTCTTCTTTTTCTGGTTTCCTCAGTGTAACTGTGAAACCTCCTTCTGAATTGAGAGTTATTAGAGGGAGTAATTGAGATCACCTTACTTTACAAATGTTACTTTGCAAAATGAGTTAGGAAGACAGATCCATCTCAGCTATTATTCATTACGGAAAGTCCTTTATAAATCCCAAATTAACAATTTCTCTTAGGGAGACTCGCTATTATCCTTCTTTCATGGCAACTTATCACAGCTTTGGAAATGTTGAAATATGAAAATAATTGGGGAAAACGGGAAGGGGGGAGAAATATTGCCATTTTACACCTAGGAAAAGGGCATCTGCTTAAACAAATATGATGCATGTTTTAAAAGACCATTAACCTGATGCTGGAATGCAATATTTTTACTGATAGATATTATTATTATTATTATTTTATTATTATTATTGTTAAACTAAGAATATAATGATGTTCATACATAAGGTGCAAATGTGTTTTCTTCACAGTGAAGAGGTTATTTGTAAGTGCTTTGTGTGTCATAGCTCTGTATAACTGCCAAAGATTTTATGTAGTTATTTTATATAGTCCCAAATCCTTTAAAGTAATTCTGCTGATTTCAATGGAAATTAGGCACCTAAATTCTTTGTGGATCTGGGCCTCTGTTCTTTCAGAACAAGGTAAGGATGCAGTACATGAGACTAGGAAACCACTGTTGCTGGATCCACGAAGTTAACTTTGCCCCTTGTTGGTATATTCCCTATATGTTTATATGGCATAGTAGCTCTGCTGGGTTGCAGAGATGGTTTCATAATTTGGTCCATTACATATACAGTACAACTTTATTTACCCAAAAGAAACAAGGAGCCCTTTGGCACTTTTAAAGACTAGCATTTATTTTCTTTTGACCTTTTGCAGGCGAAAATCCCACTTCATCAAACACTTTGAAGATGGGGAACTCAGAATGGGAGGAAATTAAATACAGGGAAGTGTAAGTTAAAGGATCGAGTCAGACTGTTATAGCAAATCAATGCAGTAGTTTAGATTCAAACACTGAGGAACAGTATGTAGAGGAAGATGAGGTCAAATCACTTGTTGTAATGAGAAAAAATGCATAGTCCTTATTTAGCCCTGAAACAATGCTGTCAAATTTACATATGAATTCCAGTTCTGTAGTTTCGCTTTCATTTGTTATTCGTTTGTTTGAGCACAACTATCAGCAAATCATCAATAGAGTGATCAAGAAGATTGAAATGTTTGCCCACTGGTTTCAGAATGCTGTGATTTCTGCTATCAGTTTTGTGTCCATGTATTCTTTTGCGCAGAGACTGTCCTGTCTGTCCAGTGTAGAAGGTGTGGGGGCATTTCTGGCACACGATGGCATAAATCACATTGGTGTATGATCAGGTGAATGAGCCTTTTAGGGAGTGGCTGGTTTGCATGAGTCCTGTGATGGTGTCTTTTATGCACATATGTGGGCAAAGTTATTTACTCAGAATCCCTTGGATGTATCAAAGGCATTTGGCTGTATAGCAGTTGGGGTTACTGAGTGGGTTATCAGAAAAGTGACGCACATTCTGGGGTTGTTACTTGGACTTGGATGAGAGAGTTTCATTTTAAAGGGGCTCAGATAAACAGGGCTTTACCCGTTTCCACTTCCTACAGAAGGAAGGTGGAAAACCGGACCCTTTTGCTTTAAAGATTTTTTCCATTGTGATTCTTTTTTTTTTTTTCAGGCATTCTTGCCATTCTTGTTTTATTAGGTTATACTGTTGTGTTCTGTGTCACCTCTCACACAGTGTTCACAGGCCAAACTCCCAATGACATTCATCTTGACTCACTTGGGAATTTTGCCTGCATAAGGACTGTGGGAACTGGCCCCATGGAGATTCTGTGACCTCGGTGTTCTAGTGTTTCAAAGTCAAACAATGGGAGGAATCCCGTGTTGCATATGTCGCTGATGCCAAGACCATCAGCTTCTCTGAAGTGTCCAGTGGACAAACAGTTATTTAATTTGCATAATTATATCACCACTTTGATAACCCAGAGGTTTATTTTAATTTGCTCCTGTTTTGAGTCTATAATGTAGGGATGTTGTCCTTTAAAATGCTTGCTGGTGTGTTTGCAACGGTACATTTTTTCATTGTTCTCTTTTATCCATGCTACACGCTTAAGTAGCATCAACAGACACCCAGGAAAGCCTACTGGAAAGTACAATAGCAAGCTGTGGTATTCAGGAGTGAAAGCATGGAAACCTTTGCCATGTATTATCAGGGCCTTCTCACACAAAGCAACAGGAAAAGTCATCTTAAAAAAATATTTAAAGGAAAAGCCCATAGGCAGTCTAGCACAACATGGCCCTCAGCTGGGTGGCTACTGGGACACAAGCATTGATACGTCTAGCAGATCCTGTTGCCGTTTAAATCTGTGGGAGTTCTCTTTCATTTTGACAAGAGCAGCATCAGGGTCTTCGTCTCTCTCCTCCACTGCTCCCTGATGCCGAGATAAAAATTGCAAACATTTTTAGGGCCTGTGTTGCACCCCATGGGCTGCAGGAACTATGGTTTTATTCAGCCTTTTGATTTGGTGTGCCTCCAGAAATGTGCAAAACTCTGTGAGCCTTTAAGTGGTGCACATGCAGGATCACTGGGCAAATTCCATTCTCTGTGGCTGTTTCACGTATAATTGGCCTGATTTTCCAGTGTTACCTGGGGTACCTCTATTGGAAGCAGTGGAGCAGTGCTGGTTAAGTAACACAATGCTGCTTTTTCTGTGCTACTATAGAATTAAGCCAAAGCGGGAAGTGGAAGGGAGAGAATTAAAATACATGTGGCTCCAAACTGCTTTCCAACGATTAAAACTCCGTGTGAGACCCCACTTGAAAACAAACCTTCTCCTGCTGATGTTTTGGCTAAGATCAGTACCAGGGCCAGTCCCTTACCAGCCTGGTGTGTGAGTAAGTGTAAATCACCAGAGAAAAGTTAAGTAAGTTTGCAGAGCAAGCTGAAGGGAGGTCATCTCAGATCGATGGGCAGAGTTTAATAGGATCAGGTCAGTGTAATCCTGTTTTGTCTATTGTCATTCAGGCAGCCAAGGAGACCCCAAACTAGAGGGGAAGGGGCTTTTAAAAGATCAGCGGTTAGACCACAAAGCCGGGGGCTGGGGCCAGGACAAAAGCAGGAGACTGGATGAAGTGGCTTGAAATAAATAGATTAGAGTTCTCTCTATGGCCAAGGCACAGCAGGAAAAAAGAGCAATAGAGGCCCAGTGCAGAGCACTCTGTTCCCTAATGCCTTTCCAGGGGCTTCCTCCTTTCCCAAGGCCAGGCTGTACTTGTCAGAGACCAGCCACTTTCTGAGCAGATGGGGGAGGGACAGGCTGGGGGTCTTCTCTGCCTCAGACACCAGAAACAAATGTGATATTGATGGGGGAAACACGCCAGAGATCCTAATTTAACTAAGCAAGCTCGGAAGGGAACATTTGGAATGGCTGAAGAAAAAGGCAACTTGGGTGTGTCTTTCTTAAATTCAGGGGTGTTTCTCCTGGGACCACCAGACAGGATTACAAGCAAGCACCAGGTTGTGTAGATCAGGGGTCTCAAACTCGAATCACCATGAGGGCTGCATGAGGACTAGTACATTAGCCTGAGGGCTGCAGCACTGAAACCTTTTCATACAACGATATTTATCGGTAACAATAGGGTCGTTGCCGGGCACAGGAAGTAGCTTTAGGGGCTGCAGGAGGCCCATGGGCTGCATGTTTGAGATCCCTGGTGTAGATGCACTCCCTTCTCCCCCTAGTTGTGCACCCCTGGAGTGGAAGAATTACAGAGGGGCACTGCTGCAGGGAGGGAAGGCCATGCGTACACCTCTGTACTGAGTGTGTGTTGCGCTTAGGTGCAAGGTTTGCCAACCATCAGTAAATTTATGGACTCCCACTAAAAAAAAAGTACAGTTTCAAAGCTGTCAGTAAATCCCTAAATAAACAAAAATGTCTGTAAAAAATGGGGAAAATATATAACATTTATTTTTATATTGTCATTCCGAATCACTTCTTGTATCACAAAACCGCACTGATGGTGACTTTATCATTTCTGTTGTTGCACAGGCCGGAAGAACCTGATTGATCAATTCATTGCAGCTAAAATGATTGTGTCATTCCAGATTCCTTAGTACAGAAAAGCCCCAGTGAGTACACACTTTTGTGACATTATTATATTGTTTATGGGATTTTTAGCCATGTCAGTAAAAAGTTTTCTCTGTCATTACCAAAGAAAAAGAAAGAAAGAAAGAAAAATCAATCAACTTCAGATCTTCATGCCAGGAAAAACTAAAAAGCAAGGTTAGCAACCCCCACCTCTCCTCACACAGCCACTATGAGGCTGGCGTGGGGGGAACAGTCAGACCCAGGCAGTTTTTCACAGGCTGAGATTTCTGAACAAAGTCCTCTAACCCGGGCAGCCCAGCTGTTCCCTGGGGTCCCTGAGCAGACACCCACAGGCACCTGTGCTGATGCAGGCAGCTCCGGGTCGCTCTGAACAGCTTTGCAGCCTGTGTGCACTTCTGCAGGCGGGTGGGGACACAAACCCGGCATGCGGCTGCGAGGCGAGCAAACACGATCTGGGTATTTTAAAGGCAACCTGCTGGGCTGCGGGCTTTCCCCATGGAGACGCACCCTGACCCCACTGCCCGGCCTCACCCCCTGTCTCCTGCAGGCGCCTGCGCCTCCCCTCCCCTCCCCACTGTCAGATCTAGCACGATGCTCCTCAAGGTGGCCAGCAGGGGGCGGTGGCGCACAGGGCAGACTGCGGTGCCTGGGCTGCCTGGCTTTGGGCCTCTTCCAGCTCCTGCTGCCATTCACTGGGGCCCTTCGCGCTGCCCCAATACCACCAGCCGGCTGGGAGCATGGGACCTACAGACCCCATTAGGGAACTGGGATTTGGCTGCTTCTCCCTGCCGGTGTCCAAGAAAGTGGCTTGGTGAAGTGTCGCGGTCAAGGGAAGGCCCTGTGACCTTTAGCAAAGGGCGAACCAGGGGCAAGCCAACCACCACACCGTGTGTATGTGCGTTTCTGCGCGGTGAAAACAGGCAATCAATTTTTATGATGCAATTTATAATTCATACAGGTTGTCTTCATACATATGGTGTTGCTTTTGTGTGTCAGGGTTTCCAGGTACTTTATTATGGTGACACTGTGATTTGCATTCACGTTCAGTTACCACACTCATCTCTCTCTTGTTTACACCATAAGGGCCGAATTATGAAGATTGATACGGCTGCCTATGTTTGCTGCATTGGAGTGTGGAAATATGTAAGGGTTGCTTGGGACAGATCTTGCTCTCACATCACTGACAACTGGCTTTGTTTTTAAATGCTGAGAGAGATTTTTAACCCCCCAGCTCTCCTTCTTAGGCGAAATTCCAGGGGAGCCTCCAAATCTGCTTTGCCAAATCACTCAGTTTGCCTAAAGATCCCCAAACTTTCTCTAGATACATTCCTCAGCGTAATAGTAGGTCAGTCCCTTGTAAAGACTGTGGATATTTCAATTTTTTTAAATTATGTAAAGTAGACATTGATTTCAATCTTCTGCTTTGGCAGGGGGAAAATGAGCACTTTGCTGATTTCTGTCTCTTCTCTTTCTCCAGAAAAGGCACATGCCTGGTTCAGCTGGCCTTTGGTTTTGACTATGTGAGGTGCTGGTGCTTGGGTTTCTGGCAGGGATGCCCCAACCTTGCTGTTTGGCCACCACTTGCAGCAAGATCTCTTTCTAATTTTCCAGCTATTGCCTTGTGCAGTAAGGCCACTGGGGTTACTTGCCCCCTCTGTCTGACCCGAAGGCTGATGATAAGTAACAATAAATTAATTGCCAAAGCATAATCTCCCCTCCCACAGCACCTTTGGTGCGGGGGCGAGGGCGGGACAAAGGCACGACCCAGCCTTGCCAGTGAAAAGCGAACAGCTCCACTTTTATCTCAATTCTTCGGCACAAAGGGACTTTTGTAAATTAGTGGATGGCTGAGCAATCTGGATCTCTCTGACAGAGATCACTGGCAGACCCCTGGGGCAGGAGGGGCAGTTAAAAAGATACAATGCTGCCTATTGCCAATCACAGCTGAAATAATTAAACCAATTAAGTCAATACAAACAGAAACAAGATGGAAGAGAGAGCTGACCCTTCGGAGGGGGGAGATGGCTGGGCTTCTTCGAGCAGATGTGTTTACCCCAGAGACATATGTGGAGTGGTAAATTGCCTGCAGTGGAGGGACTGGCATGCTGAGTTTACAATAAGACACCGCGGACTGATGAGCTTCCAAGCTCTGAAAACACAAGTGGGAAGCCTAGAGATCAGCACCAAGGAGAGATGAGGCGCCGTGTTAATAATAATAAAAATCCAAACCTGCAGGCTCAAGGAGTAAAGCAACAGCTTTAGTGTCACCCAGTCCTTCCTGGCCGCTTGGGGAAATGGTAGGGCCCTCCCTTGTGAAACGATGCCTCTTTCTGCCAGGGCCACCATTTAGGCTTGCAGCTGAAAGCGGCTAAGTTTAAAGTCCCAGTTTTGCACGGCCAGCGCCGCGCACACCGAGCCGGCCGCTTCTCCTCGCTGGCGTTTTTCGGCCGCCCGTGTGCGTGTGTGCGGCCCTATTCCCTGCCGACATAACCTGTGCCCCTCGCTTTCCTACAGAGCTGATGATAGATGGCAGGAGCGTATTTAAAACTAATGCGACTGAGCTAATAAAACAGCATCGGACAAAGAAAGGAAAGGGAATGTTTTGTGTAAATTCAGGGCGAGTTGACTTTTTGGGGAGGAAAAAAAAGTCAGATTGCTAAGAAAGCGTGAAAGAAATGGGCGGCGAGAAAGCTCCAACTTTGGCCGGATGCGAGTTGGGCCCAGATTTCTCTTCTAGTCCGGAGGCACCGTAATTATTTGATCTGCAGATGTAACTGGGATTTATTGTAACAACAAATATAGTGATGTCAAAACCCAGCCTTGGATTAAAGCCGGCAGCCAAAGGGGAAGTGTATTAATTTCAAACAGCATCACAGGCCAGTGCCTATTAGGAGGAGCTATTCTTCAGGCCCCCCCATCAGAATTAATCATTGGGAGTTAATTTGAAGCTCAGACAAGTTGCTGTTAATTTAGTGCAGGGAGGACGGGATGGAATAAAAAGCTGAGGTGCTGGCCATCCCTCCTGGGTCTCATTAATCAGCGAGCTGAGACGGCCTGGCTTGATTACAATTTGCAAAAAAATTCATTAGAGTCTGGGCGATTGACAATTTTTCTCTCTGCCTGTGATCTGACTCATTAGGCAGCCAAATGAAAGCCATGATAGTGCTGATGATGACAGCTATCAACCCCTCACTTGTTTATCTTCTTTTCTTCTGGCCCTGGCCTAGCGGCTTCCACTCCAGGGGCTTGCACACCCCGGGTCTTTGCTCTCCTCTCCCACACATTCTCCCCAGCTATTTTAGCTGGGTGGGGGAAACAGCTCGATTAGTGAGTAACTTTGCTCAGCAGTTGGCAGCTGCTGATTTTTATTGTATCTACCGTCGTGTGTCTCTCCTCCCAGCCCCCTTGGCGGAGGAAGGGGAAGAACATCTGTCCTTTCCTAAAATGAAACCCTCCCCGCTCCAGCCTCGTGTAAACCGGCTCAGGCCGGGTGGGAAGCTGCCGGAGTGACTGAGCTCCACTTTCCGGGGACTAACAGCGGCCCCGCGACTTGCCTGACCTTCCCTTTGCAAAATGGAGACTGGCCTGGGGCTCCGGGCAGCGCTTCCAAACAAAGAGAGGCCGGCTTCGGGCGGGGGGGGAATGGGGCTTTGCCCCCAAGGGGCTGCACATCTATAGATGCCCGCCAGTTTCTCTTTGCTTCTCCCAGGCGGGCTGGCAGTCAGCTCCTCCACTTCTCTGGTGGCTATGTGGGGACTGGCTGCAGAGCCACGCCTGTGGATCCAGTCTCCCAATTTCCTGCAGGTTCACGGGACCATGCCCCCCCTCGCCCCGGCTGAACCCCACCAGGTGCTGGTACCGGCCTCCCAAACCCGCCTCGGCGGGCTCCATCTCCCAGCTGTTCAGCAGCCCGACAACGCCCCTGGGGCCGTAAATCGCTTTGCACGAGGCGCGATTCAGTCCAAACCCGCGGGATCCAGAGCGGGCTGCGCTGGTTTTTACCCCCCGGGCCCCTCCTCATCTGCTGCCCCGCAGCCCAAAGCTTGGGCCCCCGGGTGAAGAGCAGGCCGGCCCTTCATCGGCCAGGCCTTGGCAGGAATAGCAGCGAGCGGATCAGGCTCTTGGGTAGCAGGGAAACCCCACACCGGGCACTGGGGTCGCCCCGAGCTTCTCCTCCCAGCCCAGTCTGACGCAATTTAAACCTCAGCACCCTTTTTAAAAAATGAAGTTTAACTGATATAAATTATGTCAGTATTGGTATTGACCTTCCGCAGGCTTTGATTTACTCACTGGAGCTTCAACGGGAAGGCTCAGCCACTATCTGCATAGCAATTTGGTCTCGCTCCTGCCTTAACGATCCACAGGGGCAGCCGGTTAGGCTCTTGCTGCTTTTCGGGGTGGGGTTTTTGGGTTTTTTTTTTTAATTTTGTTTCCCAACCTATCGTTTTGACTTCCCTTCTTTCTACGTGCAGACGGGCTCCGGCGCTGCTGCCCGCGGGGGCTGCGCTCTAGGTGCGCCGGAGCTTTGTGTGTCTGCCGCCAGGGCAGCACGGGGCCGAGGCTGCCTGGGGACAGTCCGAGGCTTTTGTTAGCCAACGAGCTTTCGGGGGCGAGGGAGCAAATTTGTTTCCCCCAGTGCCGGGACGCTCCTAAGCGGTCGGCGAGAAGTGCTGTCCTCGTCCCAAGAAAATCCCCCGTGGACAGGGGGCAGCGGACTAGTGGCCTCTCCCCGCATCGCGCCCCTACGGATGGACGCGGCAGGGTGGCAAGGCGGGGGCTTGGCGTTGAAAGTATCGCCCAAGCCCGTCCCCAGCACTGCGCCCTTTTTCGCCTGCTCGTTCCCGCAACCAGGCCCCTCTCCATTGGGGCCCTTCCAGGGCCGGGGGACCGGCCGCTTCTCTCCAAACCGAGGTACCGACGGTCACAGCGGCTCCCAGCTGGCCTGGATGCTGCAAACCCGGCCTGACAGTTTCCAGCACCTCGCGCACTTTCTGCATCTGAACCGCTTCGCTAACTCTTTCCCCTGCCAATAAACCTGATCTTGGAGGAGGAGGGGACACCTTACCTAAACTGCCACCGGCCTGAAGGGGGAAATGCTCCCACCCAAGAAAATCCGTACAGGAGTCGCTTGGGTTTTTCCTTTTCGGTTTTGATTTTTTTTTTTATTCACAAGACTGAGTTTCTTTTAAATTTCATAACTTATAAGGAAATAAGCTACATTGAAATAAATTAACACAATCGAGGGGGGTCGTGCTTTTTCAAACATGAGGACTTAGTAAGAAAGATGCAACCAAATCGACCGTCAGGCCAAAAAATATTAAAAATTAAAATTCACCCAAACGTCTGCCACTCAGCCAACCCAAAAAAAAGGGGGTGGGGGAACCCTCTTAGTTTGGTTTCATTTTTACCTTTTGAAACGATAAGAAACAAAAACCAAAAGATGGTCACTATGGATTGCAGTTTTTTGTGGTTGGTGGGTTTCTTCTGGAATGTCATACTTCATCTCACTGGTTATTTGGTCCCATAAGAGTCAAAACACTTGGCAGGTGAGATCCAGGACTTTATATACAAAGTAGAACAGTATAATAAATATTTATCGTCTCTTCAAGGGTTCCAAATTCCCGCTCCAAAACCAAAGGCAGTTTTAAGCCTGTTACTGTTAGATTCTCGCTTTGTTGGCTCCGTGGCCAGGCTCAGATTAAAGTTTGTTTGTTTCCGAACCTCAGTCTGGAAACCTTGCTCAAAGTTTTGGTTGGGGGGGGGGGTGGCATTTGGTCAGGGTCTGGCTTGTTCAAGCTGTTGGTGCTGGCTCCTGATAGCAAACCTGCTGACATGGACCGGGATGGGTACCACGATCTTGGGGTTTCTGGAGGGCTCTCCCGTCTTGGAGTTGGCGTTGCCAGCTTTCACCCGTTTCCACTTGGCTCGCCTGTTCTGGAACCAGATTTTGACCTGCACTTCGCTGAGTTTGAGGGCGTGAGCGATCTGGGACCTCTCGGTCAGGGACAGGTACTTTTTGCAGTGAAACTCCTTTTCCAGCTCCAGCAGCTGCTCGCTGGTAAAAGCCGTCCTCCGCCTCCGGTTTTTGCCCGTGGACGTGGTGGTGCCGGAGCTGTTGGCGCTCTGGCCGCTTTCCTCCAGGACGTTGCCGGAGTCCTCTTCCTTCTGGGCGGCCTGGCCGGGCAGGTTGTCGTCCGAGCTGTAGTCGAGGTCGCTGTCCATGGAGAAGCTCTCCTCCTTGCCCTTCGGGTCCTCCTCGCCCTTGGAGTCATCTTTGCCGGCTGCCCGCACGGCCCCCACTGAAAGCAAAGCGGAGCAGAGGCCGGGTCAGTTCTCCCGCGGGAGGCCACGCGGAGCTCGGAGGAGCTGCGGTGCCTCGAGCCCAGCTCCGGGGTCACGAGCCCCTTCCAGCCCCGCGGGTTTCCTCTCGCCCCGCTCCCCGAGCCCGACTTCCGCCGGTTTGCTTTTAACACCAACTTTGCCGGCCGAAGGGTTGATGCGGGCCCCGCCGCGCCTTTCCCGCCCGCGCCCCGCGCCCAGCCCGCAGCTTCTCCGCCGCGGGGTGTGAAGCCTTCCCGCTGGCGGGGCGCTCCGGGAGCAGCGGGAGTCCCCCCAAGAGCCCGGGCGCGGCGGGACTCACCCAGGGAGGCCTGGACGGCGTCGAAGGGCAGCAGCGAGCTCTCCTTGCCCAGGAAGGGCTTCCCCTCCTCGCCCTCCGCCGCCAGCCCCTCGCCCTTCTCCAAGCTGGAAACCAGCGCCTGGGGCGCGAACTTGCGGGCGGCCGCCGCCGCTGCCGCTGCCGCTGCCGCCGCCGCCTCCTGGTGCTGGGGCGCGGCGGAGAAGCCGGCGCCGGGCAGCGTGGCCATGAGGGTGGAGGTGAGCGCCATGCCCTGGGCCAGGCTGGAGCAGAAGCCGGGCGGCAGGCTGGGCAGCGGGGGGTGCGGGTGGGCGGGCGGCAGGGGCGCGGGCGGCGGCGGCGGCGGCGGCGGCGGGGGCAGCACGACGGGCCGGTAGGGCACGAACATGGGGTAGCCGGTGTAGACGAAGTGGCCCGGGCTGGGCGGCGGGGGGCTGCCGATGAGCGAGTCGATGCTGAAGGCCGTGCTGCTCCCCAAGGGGCGCTGCATCATCCTGAGCGAGCGAGGGCGGGCAGGCCGCGCTCATGGGGCTGCCGGGACCCGCGGCTCAGGGCGGGCCGAGCCACAGCGGCCCGGGGCCC